>JABSTR010001127.1:0-60000 GCA_013339765.2 Haemaphysalis longicornis
CCTGCCGCCGCTTCTCCGCGGCGATTACGGCACTTACGGGATTAACTCTACGGTCCGCTGCGCAGCTGAATGCGGCTCATGCAATGTTTTGGATCTCTTTTGCTTCTTTTTGCCTTTCCGCGCCCTAAACATCTTGTTATGGTGATGTCTGTAAGCAAATAGTACGTTTAGGGTACTTCAAAAAAGAGCTGCGTCCTGATTAGAGTGCTCGAACGCCAACAAGAGCTAACCGGGGACGCGGTATTGCGCGCTTCGCCGCTCTTACGGGCGTCGGCGACGGCAGCGGCATATCACCACTGTCGCCTCCGAATATCTCAGGCGCAAGTGAATTTTATTGACGCCTCGTTTAGACCTAACATTGGCACAGTGAGAGGTTGGTTTCGTTTTCAGCGCGGATAACAAATTCGGCCTTGTTTTGAATGTATACGTAGTAGAAAAATATCATTCGGGGAAGTGATTACCTAATACCTGACAATGGCTTGTGCCTTTATAGAAATAGAGGCCACGCGAACATGTTAAGTATATTCCCAGTCTGTGGGTCGTTAAACATGTGCCCACTCCCGCCTGCAGCATGGACCAAGGAGAGTTAATGAAACCACGGAAAAATAAATAATCTGCCAAGTCCGGAATGTAATAGCTCGTGCGGGATGAAAAAAAAACAGTGCAGCTTCGGAAATCCTAGAGACGTTCGTCTTACCTTACGCAAGGTTGAACTCACTAGACCAACTAGATGCGAAATGCACTGATATTTTCCCAAGACAGGGAGGGGGAGGAGGGGGGAGTTAAAATATATCGTTGTGTACAAAGGCGGAGCGAAATCAAGGAATGACCGATTTAGTAATCACACAGAAGCTGAGCGTTCACCTTTACTTTGTTTTTTACTTTAACGAACAGCTGATCACCTGGCGGATACATTTTTTGAAGTAAACAGTAAGGAAGTTCACAAGCGATTAAAGGTGTCGTTGGAAGAGTATGGTATCTGATAAGGCCCTCAGATTTCACTTTTGTGCTAAATTCTGTAGGCTCCCTGTGTCATATGTTTCAAAGAAGCCTTTAGTCACGGCCTCGGATATAAGCGGAGGATATACGGAACCGATGACTGTTTGGGAAAGCTGACCTCGCGACAAGACGATCCAGCCGTAAATTCTTTGTGCTGACTCCCGCATGTAATTTTGCATTATCCAGCGTACTTATTGCGTAAAATGTCCGTGAAATTTTATGCCACATTGGCTTGTTCAGTGTAGTGATCACTATCCGAGTAATGAAGCGTAACTGGCGGGCTGTCAGGTATGCGTGCTTCGCTAGATTATGAAAGCACACGAAACCAATTTAAATCGCAGTGTATAGCCGTAGCATGAGCATCCGAACGAATGCTGCTTACGGAGGTGCTGTCAGTAAATTTCAGGGCAGTTGAATTACAGTCAGCTCCATGGATGCATATATGCCAGTTTCGTGATGCCGACTTGTGACACAAACCTGGCGCTTCTGCGGACCGAAGATCGCGTCAGAAGCATTTACACTCTCGTAAATACACCACATTTGCGAACAGAGTGACTGGTCCACATAAATATGTATTTCCGATGAGTACAAGCGGAAAATATCAGTCACGAACGTGCTTAAAAAGCAACGGCGACAGTGGTGAGCGGGCCGGCGACTCCCGCGACTGCTTTCGCAACGGGCCGCTAGGGGGATTTCAGTGGCGCCCCTACAGGCAGCGCTCGAGGCGTATACAAAAAAAGTATTTCGGGTGTGCCTTAGTCCACGTGCTCGCAGCCAACAAGAGATGGCGCCAGAGTACCAACGCTGAGCTAAAATTACCTGATTACCCAACAATGCTTATTCTTTTTTACACGGGTAGTTTTTACTTAGATCTTTTGCTTGAAAAGTAAGCTTACTGTTTGGCACAAAACGTGAAATGCATAGTCAAATGATGCTCAGCGGCAGGTGTAGAGGAATTTAGTTCACGTTTGTTGCGACCGAGTGGGGGCACCCGATCCGAGCTCTGTGGCCTCCGACCTACGAGTGGTAGCGTGTATGATGCGAGCGGCCAGCCGCTGTTGCAGCCGTGAAGAAGTCCAGAAGCCGTAGGCTAACATAACTGTTTACTTCATAGCGAGAGGTGAGCCGAGGCCAAAAAAACAATGCCCCGACGGGCGAGGTTACAATACAGGACTCGAGCAGAGCGACAGCATGGATTCGCTGACCAAATAGGAATGGGTTACAGCGCTTGGGCAGCTTGGGAGGCTTCTATTTATACCCAAAAGCCGTAACGGTCAAAACGCCAACAAGCGGCAGCACGCCACGAACGTCACAGACACACACAACGCTCTTTCCAGAGTTCGTGAGTCGTCGGTAGCCTTGGCGCACGTTGAGTCCGAGAGAGGGGAGAGGAGGACTCCGCTGAGATCGCGAGGCCTCTGTGTCCTTGAACAAGTCTCGACGTGCCGCTGGCAACCGCCGGCGTTTGAAGCGCGTTGAAAGCGAGGCGTCTGGCCCGGCTTGTCGAAACTTGAATGATGAGTCACCGACATGGTGGCGCCTGACGGCTGAAAGGCGCACGCAGTGGCTTCGCCGCACAGCCGAGGAGTGATGCGGAAAAGTACGGCGGCACTGGCCGATTCGTAACACGTTGAAACTCTCATTCTCTCAATGGCATCTGCGTCCGGAAGGCTACGTAAAGTAGACCTAGGTGTCTCTGGCTAACGCCGAAAACAGAACAAGAATCCACGTAAACATCTGTCAGTTGAAGAAAGAGAACGCGGGGAATTTTTCAGGGGATTGTTGAGAAACACGCAGGAAAAGTATGCTAAAAACAAGGAATTTCTGATCCGAGAAAGGGAAATTTTTCGCCCCAGTACAGAACATCACTGACGCCAGGCTTTCCCCTTCATAGCACCTAAGCAGACTTCAGTGCCGTCTTTGGTTTTTTCGCGCAAACATATTTGAGACTTAAGTGCGTCGAGGAATTTTTTTTTTTTTTGCGAGAAGGGGGTTACTCAGGCCACGTATATTTTTTCAACGATATCCCTATTCGTTCAGCTGTCGCATGATTCATCTTGAATGACAGCTGCACTTTCCGACAGAGAAATTTTTGATAAGCAAATACCACGCGCAGGATAGCAGTTGTCTTTCAAAACTTTTCTGCCCTTTTATTTCCTCGAGAGATTACGTCAGCGTTATCCCCTCCACATTTAACACGTTTCACACAGAAGGTCCAAGCAAAGAAAGTCTGAAATGCACCACACAATTGTTCCCATTCGTTGAAGAGGTCCGGCAGAAGGGCGAGATTTTTCCGCGCAGTAAGCACCTTGGTATCCGCTGCAGACAGTATTACGGCTATACAGAGCCCATCAATACCCGTGGCTACGTTGATATCAGTTACCAGTGCTTACATTTTAAGGGCACTTAGAAGGATCCTTCTGGGGAGTAAGGTGTTAAGATGCAGACAATGCGACCATATTGCTGCATGTGACGTGGCAACGAATGGGATGTATTCATAAGTATTACAATAATAAACGGGATCGTGATAGCAGGTAAGCCAGCTGCGATGTCTCAGCAACAGCACGCACACCAACATCAGCGAGCGTCTTCATCTACTCCTCCAGCCTATGCGTCTGCTTATCCCAGAAGCGCGTAAGCGTACAGAGGGGTTGGCCTTCGGTTCAGTTTATAGTTTACGTGACAATATGGTCAAGGAGGGAATCTCATTGTAACCTTATCGGCATTGCCACCCGCGACCCATTCCTTCGTTCTCTTGTTTCTGTGTTCCTTATCAGTGCAGCGCGATGGCAATTGGCACAGCAGAGGCACGCCGTGCACCACACTGCGTGCCACCCCCATCCGCTTCTTCCGACCAATCTCTGTTCACCAGAGAGGGAGGGGGAGGGGACATATCATTTTAAAACTCGTGGCCCTATTGGAGAACATCTGCCCTCGAACTAGCCGCGTCCTCACAACGCCACGTGTGCACCCTCCGGGGACAGTCCAATTTCCTCCAAGCCTGGGCTGCAACGTGTGCGACATCGAAATGCCAGCCGAGGACGTGAAAGCCTTCCGAGTCCTCACGCTGCGTGTGGTCCGAGAAAGCCGGGCGGCGGTTCGGGCTTCGAGGCGGCGGCAGAGACGCAAGAGGATGCGCACACATCGCTACATTTGTACGCTTTCGCCCGTTCCCGAGGAACCATCCCTCCTGGAAGACGGCTCGGTCGCGGATCCTCACGTGCCCCTCCTGACTGCCTCCAAGCAGCCGTTGTCTCGGTCTCTCCAGCGCACTGTCCGTACCACGTACCAGAGTATTGAACTGCCACGACGGAGCGCGATGCCCATGCCTCGCTTGCCGCTTCTGCTCGCATCCCTGGCCCTGTTCTTCGTCGGCGTCCTCCTGCTCCTAGCCGCCGCTAGCGGGATTTCGAAGTCTGGCAGCGGTGTAGGCAGCCGCGGTGCTGGTGGTGCCTTGGTGCTCGCGGGTGCTGCTGCCGTCCTCCTGGCCGCAGTATTTATGCGGTGCTTAAGAGCGGACGACCGCCGTCTGCCACCACCTCTAGAGAACGATACTCGCCGTGGGACTTGGTGCGTGTGACGCCGAAGCTTTACAGAACTCCATAACGCGTGGTTAAAGAGCCCTTCTTACTCTGCAGCCATTACACCAATGTCTCTATACGCGAAGCATCTGTACATATGTGCGCCAATAAACTAGAGTTCATTTCTCACGTTTGACTCGGTCTGTGTTTGCGAACCTGGCTACGAGGTTTTCTCGCGCCCAGCCAGTCAGCGAACTTGTAGGATGGGGGCGACTCTATTGGCGCTTGCTGTAGGAATATGCGATGGACCGAATGTGCACTTCTACGGGTTGGGCGGGGATTGAACCGACTAGCTGGACAGAAATTTAGCTAACGCGATTTGGCACTATTTGTCACACTCAGCCATTCATTTTCTTCTGAACACAACCGCTGAAATTGTGGATTCTTGCCCGTAAACGAGGATTTCCATCGTTCCATGTTGCAAAGCTAGAAAGCACCTGCGAAGCTTTCTTCGCTTACAAGAAGAATGAAAGTTTCGATTCTGGCACAACGATAGGGCAGACGCGATCAGGTCAACCGGGAAAGACTAATCAAGGCTACGTTTATTACCCCGAACAAGGTCAAGCAAGCGGCTCGTGCGACTTAGGGGCGTCACCAACCTCGCTTCGATCACCGACCGAACCAACTTGCTGACCGCGCTTGTAGACGTCTCGCGGCTTGCCGAAGCAACGCGTCTAGTTTGTCTGCGCAGATAATATTTATAATATGACTTTAAGAGAGAGAAATTCAGACACTTTACGTCGATTCCCCCGGGAACAACTGCACCGGGCGCCTGAGATTTCCTGGCGTTATCCACCGACGCAGGACACTACTCTCCACTATGGTGAAGAAATAAAGCTTCACCATGAGAAAATCAGAGAAGCTCTTGGTGCACTTCCTGTTCCAGACAGATCTCTAATCACCGCGCAAGTACGCATTCTTCAACGAATACACCTAAATATACTGCTTACATCTGCTCGTTCCTTTCTCTACCGTATCCCACACACCCCCAAGTGAACCAATCGAACCATACGCTAATTTAGAACATCGCATTTTCTCCGGCCGAATTTTCAACGCCATCCCCCTCCAAAATAGCGGGCTCGGCAAGCCTCAGACCAGCTGACACCAGTTGGCTTTGGTGAACCTGGATTCTCGACGCTTTATGCTGAGCTTCAATAAGGTTTCTAAATCGAAGGTTTTCGTAGTGGGGGCGGTGGGGCCCTGTCAAAAAATTCATACACCGGTGGATCCACCGAAAAGCTCTGATAAAGTCTCTGAACACACGGCGCGTGCGTGAACCCGGGCTTCCCATTGTGTCAAAACGATTACTTCAAAATCACGAAGGAACGGTTCTGTATAACACAAGGCACACGCATCGATTATGAAGGAGTACAATAGTATGCCTTTATCTATACGAAGCGTTTTTTTTTTTCGAAATTAGCCAGATATACCATACGCGAATTTGAGAAACAGGCGGCCCCGCTTCCACCACTTGCAAGGCGGTTTAACCACTGACGAGTCGTGAAAGCGAGAGGCGAGAATCAACACAGTCTGTTCCAGGTGAACCGAATAGAGGATCGCTGCTCTTTGCACACGGACGCACAGAGATGATGATAGCTGGATGCTTCAGCGCATACCCGAGCAGGGATTGTCGATCGATGTCCGTTGATCCTTCACATCTCTTCATTACAATCACCCCCGCCGAAGAGGCAGAGCCACCCTGGCGACGTACGGCGAGTGCAGCACAATAGGGTCGTAATAGGGCTTTATAGGCGAGAGACGTGGACAGTTTCGCGGCCGCTACCGAACTGCCACCGAACCTAAATGCAATGCTTTCAAAGCTAATATATGATATATTTACATGTCAGCTAGGGAAAGTTTATGGCGAAAAGTAATTAAAAACTATGCGGTGAATTTGAGCTATATCGGGGAATAAGTTTGGATTTGGCTCATATCGTATTGAAATACTCAAGTGTGATGCGGCATTCTTATGAAACTTGGCTTTCAAGAATGGTGCGATTGAGTTTAACAGAAAAGGGCATTAAACATATGCGAAAAGGGCTTCAAGAACAGTAGAACTATACACAGAGTGCAGGTGAGTCCTCTCGGCACCATTAGCAGCTCTGTTCGAATTCTTCCCTAGAATATTTTTTTGTGGGGCACGCCTGAAGGCACTCACGAAGCAAGCGAGCTCTTCATTGGCTTGCCATAAATTTCCAAAACGCTTCGCAAGAAAGCGGCTCATACTCTTCAACTTAAAGGAGCCATGAAGAGAAACACAAGTTTGGTTCATTCGAAAGATTGCCTCGTTAGAACCATAACGACACCACTTATAACGCGAACTTCGCTCAAATAAGCTACATAATTAGGAAAAAATGAAATGACCATGCGACCCACCAGCTCATTTTCCGCAACAGAACCTATGATGTCACTCGAGAATGCTCTGCGATTGGCGGAGGCCGGCAAAAGCAAACGCATGTTAGGCAGGGCTTACAGTTTGCATAGCGAGCTAAATTCCCGTGAAACATACTGCACATTCCTTTTATGACACTAAGAACGGTAGAGTAAACTGTTGAAGTTCCGAACGAACACGCAAACATGTACGCCAATGCGTACTAAACTACCGCCGGCCGAGCTGGACATCTCGCCGTCGGTCGTCGCGCAGACGAATTTTCGGGTTCGAGGGTCTTTGGGGCCAACGAACTGTTCTAGCACGCACAGCCGCGACCTTGCTTGGTATCTTAATACCTTGACAGGAAGTTGGCGTCTTATCGCCAACCAGCTAAGGTAAAAATGGAAACTAGGGGAGTAAGGAACAGCAAGCAGCGACGAGATAGTGCCACACGTCGCAGTTTCGGAATGGTGGTCATGTTGGCTTGCTGCTGCCGTTACGAGCTCGTTTTCAGTTTACAACCACTGAAAACTTCAGTTTTTTCGAGTACTTTACAAGTAATTTCGTTGCTGCGTCCTGAAATGCCCATGTAGTGCGGGCGAATCGTCGAGGGAGTGCGACATTTCCGCCGGTGAAGAGATCTCCTTTCATGGGCTGCCCACGACGAACCTCGGCGAAGCAAGTGGCTACGCTTTGTGAACTCTGCGAACGGGGGAGAAAGGGAGCTAAATGAGGTACGAGTGTGCATCCTCCCTGTTCTGTGAGTATGCTCGCTTCATTTCCGACGAAGTGATTACGGCACGGACCCTTACATTACCTCACTCCTGGGACATGCCGCCGCTCATTGCCGACTTCGTCAAAGTGCTCTGAGCTTAGAAAAAAATACCGTACACACCGCGCAATGACGCTCGTATCTTTCTGGTCGAAGCAGAGAGCTCTCGCGAACGGCTTTCCATACACGAGACCGGCCAACTGGCATAAGCGAGACCCATACTGAAATTTAACTATTATTAACCGTAATAAAAATACGGCACATAAGTACCAGTCTGTATAAGTACCAGCCGATCGCGGAGGCCGTGGGCGCACTCACGCGGTTGCATGGAAAAGAAGAGGGGTGCCTGATCTTCGGGCCGTGCGCACAACGTCGCCTAGCAACAGACGCTTGGCCACAGATATGGCGGCGCACACTTGGTTGCCTGCATGCATTCCACGCAATTGAATACCGAGGATACGCAACATGTACAAACGATAATCAGTGATGCCTAAAACGCACCGCAAATTTTGTTTTACCATTCCTGTGACGAACTTTCTTAGTGACAAAATGTCCTATGACGAATGCTCATATGCGACCAAATGTAGAAACAAATGGTCCCAGAACAAATGGTCCCGGAACTTATGGTTCCGGCACAAATGGTCCCAACATCAAAGTAGGAACAAATGGTCCCGGAACTTATGGTTTCGGAACTTATGGCTCCGGACAATGGTCCTGGAACAAATGGTTCCGGAACAAATTGTCCCGTGCACCTCTTCTGGCAAAATGGTTCCACAAAACCTGACGTTGACTCTGTTTAAATTTGTTGCATCTTGTTGGAGTGTTGTATCACCTTCTCTAACAAAAACTGTCAGTAAACGATCGGCTCATTTTAGTACGCATTGCAAATGCATGGCGTAACGGCCTGTTTTTGGTATTTTTTATTTGTGTTTCCGCCGTTATTTTCTGGATTTTCATTTCATTCTTTGTTTGTTGCAGATGTTTGAAGATGCAGTTTTTATTTCTTCAGTTGTTTGTAATATTTTTTTTTATTTCTTTCGTATCGTATTTATCAAAATTTCGCACTACACTCTATTTCTTTTGCGAATATATGACAATGAAGATATTTTTGTTTTGGCAGCGCAGCTGTAAGTCGCTCGCTCGTGTGCATTTCTTCTTGCCGTGTTCTGTCAGCAGGGTCGTTCAGCAGAATACGCTCAGCGACAAAGCCAATTTATTCGGGAAACTGCTGTAGCTTTAAATCCAGCGTAGACATGCTGGGAAAAATTATGGTGCGGTCGGACAGACCTTTCATCAAGGCGAGTTCATTTACTTGTCGTAATTAGGGGGTCCAAAGTGAAGTAGTTGTCAACATGTGGACATCTACGAGAAGGGAATGGTTATAGAAAATGGCTGTAAATCTTGTTTTGCCGAAAGCACCCCGAAACATATAAAAGTTGGACTGCTGAGGTGGCTACATGATCGTCGGGAGTTTTATCTGAAGCGATATCCCGGGTAATTACCAGTCGCAGTTTTCATACAAAGAACGGGATCCGGACAGTTTATCGAACGCCGTTCTATCGAACGCCATTTTATCGAAGCCGTTTTATCGAAGCCGTTTTATCGAAGCCGTTTTATCGAAGCCGTTTTATCGAAGCCGTTTCATCGAAGGTATTTTTTCCCGGCCTTTTCGTGTAACAAAATTTCCAGTACGTTTTTTAGTTTCCTACTCGCTATGTTATTTGCAAATCTTGTCTCCGCAGCGAGCCTATTTAACAGAATTTGTAGTCTTTGCACTAGTTGTCTTTTATTTCCCGCGTGCTTTTTGTTTTTGTGATGCGCGAAAGTTGCCTCCACAATTTTTTTGTTCTGTTCTTGCGCAGGTGGTACTGCCATAACGAATCTCCCTGTGTCTCCTAGTCCCCACTCTGACCCGAAGCATATCACAGCATTGTGGCGTATAGACTAGAATGCCTCGATGTGTTTCGTACTTTTTTGTATACACCGCTTTCGTGTCGACACATAATCTAATTATTTCGCCGCGTGTGTTCTACGTCAGTAAGGCACTTCTTGGCGCTTGTGAGTCCAATGTCGAAAACCTAACTGGAACGCTAGCAAAAGTCTTTTTCGATTTCTGCCTTCCTAATTCTTAATGGGCTCTGAGTTCAGTTGATAAGAGGTTACCAAGCCTTGCTCGATGCCTTGCTCGACTGTTCTCGATGCCTTGCTTAGAACTAAAGAGAAAAAAGTTAGTTACAAAATTAGTCACCATACTACAGGTTGGTTCGTTTTCATCTCTCCCCGCCTTTGCACCCCAGCACGTCTGGGGTGTTTAGCCCATTTTCTTTTACCTTTTTGTCATAAAGCATAAAAAATGGCAAGATCAAAATAGTAAACACCAAAAATCAAGAAATCGTGAAGGTCTGCTCAATATAGCGCCTTCACCCGATTGCCTGGAAATAAAAATGTAAAATTGAAAAACTTGAGAACGAGCAAACAAAATCTAATATGGCCCGTGCGATTAGCTGAACAAAGCACACAAAAATCCAACAAAAGTCGCTGTCTGGTCTGGCGTGCTCCTCCAAGGCCACTAAGGAAACGTAAGGTTGGTTAATCTAATGATGGGTGTAAGAGTGTTGACGCGTGAGTAGACAATTATACGAAATGCTGTATTTTTTATTTGAGCATGATTAACAAAAAACGTAAACTGTGACGGAATGGCCAATAATCAAGTTGTCCTAGGTGACGAGTTTCCCGAGTGCGAGATGACATATGACGACTTGTCCTACTTGACGAGTTCACCTATGAGGAGTTGGCTGTGACGGGTTCACTTGTGACGACTTCTCGTAGACTCCACCACCTCTGTTGGGGCCTCGCTTTCACTGTCGGAACTCCT
This sequence comes from Haemaphysalis longicornis, assembly GCA_013339765.2. Classification (NCBI taxonomy): domain Eukaryota; kingdom Metazoa; phylum Arthropoda; class Arachnida; order Ixodida; family Ixodidae; genus Haemaphysalis; species Haemaphysalis longicornis. The sequence continues at coordinate 10,599 of JABSTR010001127.1, forward strand.
CCCCTGTTCCATTCATACAGCACTAATCTTTCCGAAGTTCTTGGCACGATATTTCTCCTGATGCAAACAATGTGACCACGTGGTCCGAGTAGGAGTCCCGTGCAAACCATGTGACTAGAAAAATTGGGGGAGGACATGACTTTGAATCACGTAATGATAAACCATGACTCAAGGGATATCTTTGGAAACACCAACCTAAATACACCGATACACATCTAAGGAATATTGCGCAGGGGGTTAGGGTTGCTACTATAGTGGCAAATTCTATGATACAAACAAGGAGTACACACATGCTTGAGTGAATTCATTGAAGACGCAAAAAAATTTAAAGAACTTCGAATAAAACTGTCACAAACTCGAGCGTACGACGCCCAAAACTACCGTATAGCTTTTTTCGTAATATTTTACAGCACCTAATTCTTGTTACAGTCGTCAGATTCATTTAGTTGGGCAAGATAACCGTTGGTCATTAAAGGGACACTGAAGAATTTGTCAAGCTCCCGGTTTTGCGTGCACTGCGTATACTGGCTCAAATTACTACACTTTTCATCGTGTATTCGTTTGATAAGTCGGTAATTACTTTATAAAGCGGGCAAGAAGAAAAGCTACCATGCGCGTCTGTGGCGGCCGCACCAACTGAAGCAACTGAAGGTTGTCACGACAGGAGGAGATGCACCTTGATTGGACGATGTCCAAGTCAGTTTCGGTTCTGTAAACCAATATGCTTGACATCTGACGGCATCGTTGGATGGGCATTCTCGATATCTCAGTGAACGTCGTACCGCCCTTCTGCCATGCTGTCGGCTGTGAAATGCCTAAGATAAGCCTCCCAGGACGGCTTTGAATCGCAGCAATCACTAGCCGAGGCCTACGCAGCGGATGAACGCCCTACGCGTCACCTCTTTTCCCGCACATTCGGAGCTTGCCTCACTCATGCCTGTATCGTAAAAAAGCGTGTTCGCACCAGGCAAGGGTCTGCTGATTCTGGCCTGTGCCCACTGCCCGCAAGCAGTCGGTGCTGGTGGCAACAGCACGCCAACGAGAACTCGCTAGCGCGTCAGTGTCAGTCTGCTCCACGATCGAGTTCGCAGAACGCGCACAGTGAACATTACGGCCCAAAAATGGTGAACTCAGTTTAAAAAACACCGCCGGCAAATGAAAAAAATTAACTTACAAAAAAAAAACAGCATGTACCCTCGGGTATTCGAACTTGCGACTTGCAAAACAATAATACTAGCGCTTCAGACTACTCCGCAGCGCTGGCGCTGCCGGATATATAAGATATACAATGTACAACCAGTTTACACGTTTGTTTATTTTAGCATTTCAAGTACCTTAGGTGACTTTTTTTTGTATAGCGCTCTTACATTAAGCGCCCCCCAAACTTCCATAATATCGCACGTCTAAAGCGTTCGCAGATGTGTGGTCGTGCTGCTGAGCGCTGTGCTTGTTCACCCAGCGCAAAAAAAGTGCTTCCTGCTCCCTAGTTTTGCGCTGTACGGTAAAATCTTAGGTTGATTTTATTTACTTAGTACCTATATTGACTTCGCTGACTCTTCCTACGCCTTCAAGTGGCCTTAGGTTTTCCTGCTAGCGTACCAGTCAGCGAAGCGTCGCATGTGAACTTGTGCAGCGCTTGTGTGTAGCGAACTGGATTCGGAGCTTGATACAATGTACAAACTAACAAAGTAATGAAAGGCATATTCTTCCATTCACAAACGTCTTGTGGCTTAGTTTCAACTGAGCGAGCGAATTGCGACGACCCGTCGGCGGCCGGAGGACTAAACGCTGGGCCGACTGACCCTGTCGGAAGGTCAAGAATACCCGTGCAGTAGCGCAGCCAATTGCCAACTCATCTCCTCCTAACGTCACACGAAAACACCACAGAAAATGGGCGAGAGTGCAGAGAGGAGGACAGCATTTTGGAATTGATTTTTATACTAAATAAATTCGCGTAAACGCGCTCAGAGTGGTCGAAACATGGCCTATGGACTAAGGACTACAATTAGCGCTAGTAATCCCGCAATGTTTACAAATCACTTCAGTGTCCCTTTAAGGGTAACAGAGTGGATCCCTAGAGAAGGCAAGCGTGGTAGGGGGCGGCAGAAAGTTAGATGGGCTGATGAGATCAAGAAGTTTGCGGGGATAAATTGGTCGCAGTTAGCACAGAGCGGGATCATGGATATCTGTGGGAGAGGCCTTTGCCCTGCAGTGGGCGTAGATAGGCTGTTGGGATGAGTGATGATTGCCTATTTGTCGGAGAAAAAACATGAGTTTCAAACTGCAAGCTGCAAAAATTATTGACGTCCGGACTCTTGATCCAAAGTGCAGATATCAACGCATTTCAGCTGGTGAGCGCAGTAACGCAGCTTACCTAACGCAATAAACCATTCACCGGGTAAATTTTGTTTTATCAAATAGCCATAAATCGGCGAATGCGATGCACCACTACAGCTGTACGTTAACTGACGGTCAGCAGTACCGGGCCACTCAAATTTTTGATACTTTACATAACCTAAACAATACCGGCACTGGAAATTAACTCACCGCGCAAGCTCAAGTGGGACTCGCTTCTCAACCGTTAATAAACTTTTCTATCCTTGCGAGTATTGCACGTTCATGAAGAAAATTCTGGCAGCCCTTACTTGTATTCAAATGAAATCTAAGGTTTGACGAAAACTCGTCTGGTCGGGTGAAAGATACATAGTTGAAGAAAGTGGTTATCGATGACCAAAGGTTTAGTTGAAAAGGCTAAAAAGACGTTTCGGCTTCCATACGGAAGCCTTGTTCACTGCGCGGAAAGACGCGAAGCTCGAAGCTTTTAAGAAGTGCGTATTCACTTTAAACACTGGCCGAGGGCTGCTAAGTGCAGGCAGATTTTGATTGAAATGTTCCCAACTGGTTCGCCTGGCACTCGAGATAACAAAAAAGACGACCAAAGGAAGCACGGGAGGTCGTACACGTACGACGAAAAATTTGTATACAGCTTTGAGTTCAAGTAAATACATCCTCAGCAAATATATTATATATGCACAGATGCAAAATACATCGTGCACAAATACAAACAAATATAAATACACTGACCCCCCTCCGTCCCTCATACAGGCGCTCATGCATAGGTGGGACCATTTCTTTCTATTTTGAAGTTAGGACCATTTGTTCCGGGACAGTTAGTTCCGGGACCATTAGTTCCGGGACCATTTGTTTCGGGACGATTTTTTCCGCGACGCGTCGCAAAAGGGCTAGTCTGAAGGCGGCGGTGCATCAACTTGCATCAATCGTTGGCTTTTCATTGAATTTCTGGGAAAGTAAAACGGTCAGAAAGGCGCGCGAAAACATGTTTATGTATTTGCGCAAATAAACTGCATATATTTGTGCGCAAATGCAGTTCAGAACAATAAAGATTGTTGTTGATGGCGGGTGGCCTGTTTTTATGAGCTCACCTGCTGCCCTCAGCAATTGTTACGCTCCCGCAACACGCCGGAAAAATTAACAAAGCATGTTAGCCAGCAGTCTTCTCAACTTTGCAGCAAGATAAGAGGCGTAAATAATAGCTACATTGCGTAATTTTCGGAGAAAAACAAGAGTATCTAAGCTGCAAACTACCAAATTACCAAGGTCCAAAATCTTGATTAATTGCCGCTTCACTAGATCCGAACTGCAGATATCGAAACATTTCAGATGGAGAGCACCATAACGCAGATTAGCTAACGCAACAAAACATTCACCGGGTAAAGTTGTTTTTCGAAATAGCGAGAAATCGGCGAGCGAGATGCTGTCTGATATTCCGCGGTACCGGACCACTCACATTTTCGATACTTCCCATAACCTAAATAACACTGTCACTGTAAATAGGCTCACCGCACAGGCTCAAGTCGGACTCGCTTCTCAAGCATGAATAAACAAAATAACACAAGCAAAGGAAACACGGCAGAACATACACATACGACGACAAATTTGTATGCAGCATTTAACTCAAGTAAATTCACCCTGAGCAAAATAGATTGTGCACAAATACAAACATGTCAATATAAATGCACTGACCCCCTCCATCCCTCGTAAAGGCGCCCATGCATAGGTGCAGTTGTAATGGGACCATTTTTTCCTACTTTGATGTTGGGACCATTGGTTCCGGACCATTAATTCCGGAACCATTAGTTCCGGTGCCATTTATTCCGGGACCAATTGTTCAGGGACTATTTTTTCCGCAACCGGTGACGAACGGGCCTACACCCCTCCGAAGCTGCCTTTGGAACGCAGCCGCTCCCGCCGGAGCAATTAGTGCCGAACCGTGACGGGAACAGTAAATCCCCAGCATTCTTTGCGTCGCGCCTTCCCGAAATCGTCTGGTTCCCGCGTGCGCGTTCATCTCGCGCTGCGCGGCTGGAGGAAGCAGAGGAGGCGAGGACTGGCCGGAAGCGCAGACGGCGGCGATTTTGGCGCGTCTCGCGGCTAAAGTTCCGGCCGGAGAGATCTCGGCTGCGACGGCGCTCCCGATCTTCCATTGGGACGCGTCTGCTCTAGAGAGAGCAGAAAAGTTGCTCGGAATGTGCTCTGAAGCCGCCATTGGAATTCAACAATAGGCCAGTTCGACATATGAGAAAGTTCGTCACGCCTGCGACCCAAAAAAAAAAAATGACTACGTGCTTTTTTTGTTTTTCTTTTTGGAAATGGGTGTGTGCCTCAGCGAAGCAGATGGGACGGACTGGAAAGATGGAGGCGAGGCAGACAGGTAGCGCAATAAAGAAAACGTATTGAAAGAGGGGCAACAAGGAAGGGCCTGCGCCCTTACCCCTTTTCATTGTTGAGGCCGCTCTGTGTGTCTTTCAGCCTCGCACGATGCCACACATTTTAGCACTACACGTTCCCCGTGGTGTCAGAATCACGTGGATTCAGGATCACGCCTGGAGAAACCCGTGATTTCAGCCCAACGACCTTCTTTTTCTCCTTTCAGCTGTATCCCTACCCGGCACTTCGGCAAAGCATGTCAGTTGGAGTGGACAAGTAGGGTAACCGGGTTTGGGCCAAAATATAGATATACGGCTAACGACCTTGAACAGAAAATTGACCAGTGCTGCCAACCTGCGAAGCCACTTTTGCCCTAGCTTGGGTGAAGAAATTCCCCAGATTTCCCTTAATTTTTGCTGAATGCGATATGAGATGTTTTTTTTTTTCTTCTCATCACGTGTTTAGCGGTAATCTGGTTCCTGACACTTCATCGAACGCCGTTTCATCGAACGCTGTTTTTGCGATTTTTGCGAGCGACCCAACGAATGATGCGACGAGGGTACGCAATCGCTCGCTGATGAGAGCGGTCGCGCGAGCGACGGCGAAACGCGATCCCAATATTGCCGCACAGCGCCCAATACGATTATCGAAGTACACACGGCCGCGAGGTTTTTTATGTGTGCAATTGTCACAAAACGGGAAATCTTGCACTACACAACATTTGACACAAAAATCATGCACTACGAAAAAGTGGACTTGTAATACCACGCAAGTATATAAAAAAAAGAATAATAGGAACGCGCACAGACGATGCACACTGCATGAGATATTCGAGTGAACAAGTTCATAAAATTCGTCACTCATGTTCTTTTCAAATTTACACCAACCATGTCAAACGTAGGAGCGATAGCTTTGCTGGATGCACATTTATGTGAAATAGGTATCTGCGCTTCATCGAGAAACTGAAATGCATAGGTGTATAAAATGAATGAATGCTAAAATTAACAAAGGGCACTTTCGCTTTTCCGGTGAAGGCATATGAATGAAGGCATAAGACCACTAGACGTAAAAAAAAAGTTCGCTAGATGTTGACAATTTCTCTTTTTCCATAAAAACAACCTAGATCCCCTAGATCTAGGGAAATTTTCCCCTGAGTTGGCACCGCTGAGCGAGGCAGGCAGGTAGCACAATAAAAAAGAGTAAATGCAGAGCATTAGCGGCGTTACACGCGTGGCGGTGACGATGGGTGTTGTAATGGTGCTGGCAGGATGTCTTGAAGGTCTTGCTTCCATCGCTTAGCAACTGCGACAACCGCGACGAGAACAGAGCGAAGCAGAACTGGAGTGCGGCTGACGCGCCGACACCCGGGTTTATATTCCCAACTAACGCAGTAGAGAGAGAGGAGGCGAAGAGAGAGCGCGCTATCACGGCGTGCCCCCAGGCAGCACGAGCATGTGCGGCCAATCTTTGCCCAAAGAACATTGGCCAGCCCTTTTCCTCCTGGCCAATCTTCGGCCAAAGTGTTCGGCCCTTAGTCCAAAATGGTCCTTGGCCGTGTAAGGCTGGAGCTTGGCTGTCATTCATTGGCCAATCTACTATGGCCGCTAATACCATTGGCTGACCGACCATTGGCCAAAGAAGTATGGCCTACTATTGGCCAAGCATATATGGCCTACCATTGGCCGAGCATGTATGGCCTACCATTGGCCGAGCATGTATGGCCTACCATTGGCCAATGATGTATGGCCTACCATTGGCCTGATTCAGATTATTCTCTGCAGGCCAGAGGAAGCCCGCCCAAGGCTGCTGCCATGCATGCCCTACAGCAGGCCGTTAACCTTGATTAACATCGAAAATATATATTTAATGAATTTTAATTGCATTAAAATGCTCAGAAAATGTAATTTTAAATACGTCCAAAATGCATTAGTAATGCATTTTAAATGCACAGAAAATACTGCTTGAAATATACTCAAAATGTGTTACTAGTGTATAGAAAATAAATCATGAATAGATTGAGAGATGCCTTGCAATGTGTCTTTGGGGGAATTGTTAACGTTCAACTAGAAAAGTTCATGTTGTGGTTTCGAAAAGTTTAATAGGCTGTAGCCTCAAGATATGCTCCATTGTGAAAATGTAAACCGGCCATGCTCTGATTGCGGGCCAGCAAATGACTGAAAAAGACAGCATGTATGAGCAAGATTGCAGTTTGAAAGTTGTTTATTGTACACCTCAGCAAAGTGGCCAATTTCGCCTATTACTAAGCAGCAGGAATGAATGCCTTTCAGCCACTTCTGCAGCCAGCGCAGAGTGCAGCGTTGTGCATCAGAGTCCTCGTACTTCGGATTCTCCACGCGGAAATTTCACCAGCACCTGCAGTGAAAGAAAAGAAACAGGGAAAATATTAGGGAAACACTTCTTTTTTAGAGGCAAATAAATGTCAAATCAATCAGGCCTTTTCCCTAGCGTACCAACGCTCCTCGTAGCAAGGATTTTTTAGTTTCCCCTTCAAAGAAAAAAAAACGTCATGAAAACAATGCCCATTTGAAGTACGTAAGGCAATTTATGTAATGTTAGCATAGTTTATATCGTCATGCGGCAGCGACAATTGGATCTTCAATACCACTATAAAAAAAGATGGTGGTTGGGGGGGAGGCTTATGTATGAATATTGTCTAGGGAATGAAAATTAGCAAAAATTAGTACAAAAAAAAGACACAGCTAACAACGTTACCAAACATGCAACAGAGTTTCTTAGCGTTACGCTGTTTCTCTTTCTTAGGCGCTTGAGTTTAACTTGAAATGGTGGCCATTCTAGTTTTTTAATTAACTTGGACAAAACTTGTCTGTGACCTCACAAGACGCTAATAAAATAAGATAAATAGTAATCTTATTAACTGTAATTATTGTTATGTGTTACGTATTTCGGCGTCAACTTCTTCGGATATTACGTGCTAAAAATAGTGCGCAGCGAAACAGTTTAAAAATGCATAGGCAGGGATTGTAGTAGAAAGCTTACATAAAAGTCATTAGATTCGCGTAAGCACTCAAAATTGCCTTCAAAAGGAACGGCAAAGTAAGTTATTTCGAAAAAAGAAAGAAAACTTTCAAGCCGTCCTTAAAATTGCAAGCTCTGATATGGTAGGCACCTAACCAAAGCGATTAAAACAAGCAAAGCAAGAAAAAGTGTATTTTTGCCTACACACAATGTAATTTTCTTGCTCTCTGTCGCACATAATCGGTAATTTTAGAGGGATCGACGCGGAAAATAATTGGAAATTCTCGCGTCGTTTACATACAAAAAACAGATAAACACCTGTTAGCGTCAGGGACATCAAGTAAAAAGTAGTGGCTTCATAAATACTCGAGACACCTAAAGGAACTCGTTTAAGTACACCCTTTAGACGCAAATGAGCAATTGCGGGCTGCTAAACACACAACTGCCAAGCAGCCCACGCGCATCCGCTCTAGACTTGCTGTTTTGCGGTGCCCTTTGGCACATTTTTGAAATTCTCACTCGACCACGAGCGGCCTAAGGGCCCCTCGAAACGCGCACACGTGTTCGTGAATGCGCGACAAAATGAATACAGCAAGGAGGGGAAAAGTTGCTACGAAACACAAAAGAGGAAGGGTGGAACGTCCTGAAGTTTCACGAAGTTTTGGGGAGCGATCAAAGGAACAAAAAGAGACGAACCCGGCCGGGGGACCCGTTCTGGGAACCGAGGGGTCTCGTGCGGGGAACTGGTTGCCCCCTCTCATCCCCCCTTCCTTCTCCGTCCTTCCTTGGCTGGTTCTTGGTTCTGAAACTGGAACGGACTCTCAACAGTTTGTCTTAGATGACAAATCATTTTATTGTAACTTAGTGTCGCTACAGCCACTTGCACCGAAGATTACGTGTGTGGCTTTTAACACTTTTGGTCACTTCCAAACAGACGGCACAAACTCTTTCATGGCTTTAGTTGACAGAATGGCGACATGCGACGGACAAAAATCGCGAAGGCTACCCGGCTTCTCGCCGTATGGCCCGGGCATGCGCATTAATCGGATGCATGTATGCCACAAACTGGGTTCCTTCCCCGTACGGCGGCTGCTGTCAACATGCGCAGCTGTGAGCGGCTGCTGCGAACAGAAAAAAAAAGCTGCGTCCCTGAATATCTGATTTGATTGTTTGTAGGGTGCGATACTTATGTAGCGCATGCGGGGAACCTCTTCCCCTTTCACACTCTGTTAGTAGGGTTTAACGCGCCGACGGAAGGCTCCGGATTAATTTCGACCACATTCTCGACTTCAACGTGCGTCGAAATCTCGTACACACGTTTTTTTGCTTTTCGCCTCCATCAGAAAGCGGCCGCCGCGGCCGGGAATCGGACCGTGACCTCGTGCTCAGCATGAATACACTTCGCAAATTTCTCAAACGCGTAAACATGGACGGCGGACTTTCTGTGAACAGGCTGTGTTTAAAACGTTCCTGGCTGTTATGTGTTTACTGCAAGTGTTATTCCTAAATAAGCTCACAAAGGAATAACTCTCTATCTACAGAAAAACTCGTAGCAACAGTCCCCCGGCCACTCAGCAAGACCCGAGCTAAAAACTAGTCGCAAAAAGGGTAGCACTAAAATCTTTTTTTTACTTCTTCTTGCTGTCGTTGATTTGTGAGTACATTCCCTTGCGCGGAGTAGTTACGGTAGGAAATCTTGCTCGCAGGTAAAGGTAAGCTTAACAACCACGTGCGGATTTCAAAAAAGGCGTTAACACACTTTGATTGCAAGGCAAACATACATCGATTAATTGTTGTGCGGCACCGTACGCGAAAATAGCTGGTAAATCGTGCTTACCTTGGCTAGACGGCAATCCTGATAAAAACGCCGCTGCAACGCGCCGTCCAAGCAGAGGCTTCGTCCGCACGACGACCGCGCGTTGAGGAGTCCGAAAACTTGTAACACCACAAGACAGGCAAACGAAGCGCAGCGAGGGCAGACAAAACGTGAAAGAGGGGTGCGCCGCTCCCCGCAGTACCGGGCACCATGGCGCTTCTCTCGTGTTTGGTTGGCGGTAGCTTTTCCCCGTCCTTCCTGCATTTGTCTGCTCGGTGATCTCATGCCCGCGTGCGGGCAGGAGTGCCGCGTATGTGTGAGAGACAAAAGCCGTGGAAAAAAACCAACATATACAGGCTTCGCGACAACGGGCAGCAGAGTAGTTTCGAGCAGACGAAATTGAAGAGCTCGCGGCGGCGGCGCGATGGGGTCACGTGGTGCAGTGACGCCTGGGCCGACTTCGATTTTACTTTTTATGTATAGGCTTCACGTTTCTCCGGTAGCGCCGTCTCCTAACTTTTTCTTCCTCCATGCCGGGCACAAAGGAGGAGGTAGTGAGCGGCAGTGAGAGGCGCCGAGCTGCTCGCCCTCGCAAGCATAGCCAGCGTTGTCCATCTAAGGCCGATATTTTTCAGAAAAAGAAAATTTTCAAAGCCTCCACAGCGATACCGTCGTAACAACGCTGGCAAAGTGCAAGTGTTTTCATACATATATATACTCGTTAAATTAGATGTTTTTGCTTTGCCGATTACGTTGGAACACCGCCGCTTACATATTTGTACGCCGAGTTTCTCTCTAATACAGAGAGCTTATATGTATGCCTGCCTTAGACAGCGCAGTAAGTGAAAGTATCTCCCTCAGTTTCTTTTATTATAAGTAAACATCGAGGAGAAATTCTCAGTACGTTTATTCATTTGAGATGTATTTTATCCGGCACTTAAGATATGCTTTACGTGAATCTTACGATTCAGCAACTGAAGCAGCGCCTCTAGTGTACTCGAAATGTATTTCGGCAAAGCTTTTTTAATACATTTAAAACGTATTTTCAATAATTTTTTTTCTTCATTGAGAGTGTATCTCTACCATGTTCGTTCCACAAACGTACAATGCATTTGAAATATATTTCGAATATATTCGGAGTATATTTCTATGCTTCAGCACACTTTTAAAGTATACTCAGAGTGCTGCTCTAAATGTAGTTAGGTAAGCGTATTTTTAAATATTTACAGTGCATTTGGACCTAGATCGTTTGGCGAGAAGAAATACATTTTCAATATATTCTGAATGCCTTAAGCGCGCAGTCATGAGGTTCAGTACATTCCTAATCTATTTGTAGGGTACTTAAAAGCACTGTATTTTTTCCTGCTTTTTTAATAATGTATTTTCAATATTTACTAAAATTAGAAAATGCAATTTTTAATGCACTTGAAATACATGTACAAATACAAAGCATATTTGAAGTGCACTTCAAGCATACTCGTAGGTATTTCAAACGTATTACTTTTCGCTAAGAGCCCTTATCCTCCCTCTCCTACCCCTCCTCTTTCCTGAGTTACACTCAGCCTGACGTTTGAGCCGACAGTAGACTTTCGATTGATTGATTGTAGGGTTTAACGCGCCGACGCAACGCAGGCGGATGAGGCGCGCCGTAGTGGAGGGCTCCGGATTAAATTTGACCACCTGGGGATCTTTAACGTGCGCCGAAATCTCGTACACACGGGCATTTTTGCTTTTCGCCCCATCAGAAAAGCGGCCGCCGTGGCCAGGAATCGAACCCATGACCTCGTGCTCAGCAGCGCAACGCCTTAGCCACTGAGCCATCGCGGCGGGTGACAGTAGAATTTCACTTCCTGCCTAAGTTTTTAAACAAGCATATAGTCCCGCACAGAACCTGCGCTTCTTTTTTCTATCTTTCGAGTAAGGAAAAATCCATAGAAGTAGCTCAAAAGCGTTTTAGTAACCACGAAGGTCCGCTAGGCCGGAAATGTTCGTGAAAAAATAGGAAGCGACCGGTGCAAGAGTAGAGCGCATGTGGGAGAAACCTGATGGGGGTGACGGAGGCGTAGGGGCAAACATTTTTGTGTTTAGGCAAGACGCGACCTCATGCCGGATCTTCCTTCAGCAGTGTCACCAGTAACCTCCATTGGTGTGTTGTTCACTTTATAGATGGCTTGTCGCTGACGATATTGAATATACTATTGAAGTACTTGGCCAACTGATAGCCTCACAAGGAAATTGTACGGAAGTAATTCTTCGTAATGCTCTCGTAATAATTCATTTTGGAGACAGACTGATCACCTCGGCTGCGTAAAAGTGGCGGCACTCAAAATCGTGAAGAAAGCTTTGAAATGTGCTAGATTCGCTACTTTGAAAAAAAAAAAAGCTGTGATACATACGTTGCCTGTGTGAGAATATTGTTTGTGGTAACGACATGGACAGGATTATTAAAGCGATAATTGAAAGCATGCTATGACGTTGTAGGGAAACAGCGCGTAACGTTCCTTTAAATCTCCATGTTATAACACGCATACGCGTTTCATCACACCCACGGAATACATTATTTCCAAATTCAGGACGCGCCCAGCACGTGATTTCGTACTATTAAGGTATTCACAATCGTCGTATGCATAGCTTGGATTCAACAACCTGCGTGCAACCTCGTAACGCTTGTATTATCCTCTGTGCATGTCAGGAGAGTTCTTATGCCCTGGGTGCCAGAAATATAGGGCTTCGCAACTTCCGTGGTTCCCACCACTTTTGATGAATAACTCACGTCGTTTCAGAGCATTCGCGTTTCATATAAATATACATTAGAGCGTAAAACCTCAACATGGCCTGTAGCTATCGTAAATTCCATATTTCGAATCCTCGAAGGGTCCTTTTTTGTCCAGGTACTGAACTCTATAGGAAATATAACCGAAATGAAGCGTCAAGGATGTTCCACTCACCAATGACGAAACATCGTGTTTTCGGCGAAGTAGCTGGGTCACAAGACATTGTGGCACAGGGAAGTATGCAGTCATGCATAGCAGGGCTAAGGGGTATGTTGTTATTACGACGCAAATTTAATATTATTTATTAACACAGCACATGTCTCAAATGAAAGGCTGATGTGAATCAGTAGCGCCACGTGTATCACGGGCACTTAGCTGTATGCTAGGAGCATATGCATGTGCTTGGTAGGCTGGGAAAAAGAAAATAAATGACTTGTCTACATGCTCATTGCCTGTTTTTGGCTTTTATTCACGGGTAACACCCTAATGTAACCAGAGTGGCACGGTGCTTCCAAACACCACACGAATGCTAGTTAGATCAATTGCAACAGCTGCCGTTTTTTTTTTTCGTTTCGTTTAAAAGAATGCCCTGACGTCGCCTTTGCGGCGCTAACTTAATATCCTCGTGTGATGTAAATGTAGCATTTAGGTGTGCCTTTTTGTTTAAGCCAGCTTCGGCGCGAAAAAAATGTTTGAAGTTGAATTTAGCATCCCACACACTAATATTTCAGTTAAAGCAAGTCTCATGTCAGCAGCCCTACCTGCTTTATCAGAGCTTATAAACTAAAGGAGAGATTTTTCTGCCTATAATGGCCTTCATTAGCTGACTCACAGAAAGGGAGATTCGCCGTAGAGGTTACTGCCACCGCCAGGCCCTCGCGAAGCTACATACCATGCTACTGCATGCCATAGAGTCCCCGCGGACAAGCGGCTCGTTCCCCGCACCATTGTATTTCCCGTCCACCGCGACCCCTCCTTCCAGAGGTCGTCACGTACATACACGCAATTCTCTGTCCGGAGATCTTTTCTACATGGGTGGCCGCAGAGAAAACGAGTATTCCGCGTCCAGATGCTTGTCGTTCGTCTTCGGACCTTTGTTGGCCAAACAGGAAAGAAGTAATTCGTGGCCAGACTGTTGCCGTTCGTGTTCCGCCTTCCGCTGGCCAAATGGGAAACGATTAATGCGTGGCCAGACGCTCTTTGTTCGTCATCAGACGTATGGTGGCCATGGAGAAAGCGTGTACTCCGTGGGCAGATGCTTGCCGTTCATCTGGGGACCTAAACTGGCCAAACAGACAACGCGGCCCCCGTGGCCAGTCGCTTGCAGTTCGTCTTCCGACCTCAGCTGGCCAAAAGGAAACAAGTAATCTGTGGCCGGACGCGTGCTGTTCGTCGTCGGACGTGTGGTGACCAATGAAAAAACATGTTCTCTGTGGCCAGATGTTTGCCTTTGGTAAAGACCTCGGCTGGCCGAACAGACAACAAGTATTCCGTGACCAAATGCATGCCAAAGAACATAAGTTCTCTGGCAGTCCAAACTTTGCCAATGGCCAAACAGGCCAAGCATCGGCCAAAAATAAGCCAAAGGCTGGCCACGTTTTCTGTGCTGCCTGGGACGCCACCGTCACGCCACGACGCGCCCCTTGTAACGCCGGAGCGCGCGCTGCACCTGTTGTTGCAAGCGTGTTGAGGGCGAGGAGGAATGGGGAGAGCGCAGCTGCCATGGTGCGGACGCCGAGTTACGGACGCATAACATCGTGAGTTAAAGAAATGCTCTGCATTTAATATTTTGGAAGAGGGGCCACGAGAACCCGCGCTCCCTTTTCATAGTTGCAGCCGGCTTGTACGTCCCTGGACAAAAACAGGCATACGTCCTTGGACGGAAACAGAAGATGGGGGCATCCTCTTCTAGGTTATCCCGTACTAGGGAAAGTGGGGGAACGGGCCCACTCGTCACCGGAAACTCGTCATAGGCCAACCCGTCACACCGGCCTTTTGGTACAGTGCCATCTCGAGGCAGGAACTCTCGTGCAAGGCGCCTTTTCGTCGCATGGATTTCGTTATACCGCGGCCGGGCGAACAAAGCGTGGAAGTCCCTGACCGGAAATTGGCTTTGAAAGACGGTCGGAGGCTGGTTTCTACAATGGTGAATTCGTTACGGCTCTTTAGGAGGGCGTGTGGAGGTCTGTGTGACCAGCAGGTGTGCATAAAGAGCCGTTTTTTTTTTTTTTTTTTTTTTTTTTGGGGGGGGGTGAATGGGGGGTGGAAAGGTCAGCGCGACCTGCACTTCAAGTGCTGATCATCAGGGGTGGTGAGGTGGTGTACGTCCTATTTTCGTGCGTATAATCTGCCCTTGCATACAACCCGCACCCCCACTTTCAGTCAGCGAATAAAAAAAATAAAAAATTGGCGAAGCTTGCCAACTCGCCCAAGGCTTGAACCATAGCTAAGCTGGAGGATTTCTTTCTATGTAAACACTGAAGGACAAACCACTGGCATTGCATTAGGTTTGAAATTGTTTATTTTTGATTTGATTTATTGTGGGGTTTTTAACGCGCCGATGCTACACAAGTGACGAGGCGCGCCGCAGTGGAGGGCTCCGGAATCATTTTGACCACCTGGGGATGTTTAATATGCGTGCGTCGAAATCTCGAACACACGGGTGTTTTCGCTCTTCGCCTCCATCAGAAAAGCGCCCGCCGCGGCCGGGAACCGAACGCGCTTCCTTGGGCTCAACAGCACACCGTCATATCCAGCTGCGCCACCACGGCGGGCAATTGTTTTTTAACTAATAATAATAATATCTTTATTTCACTGCACTGAATATTGATTGTAGGGGTTTAACGCGCCGACGCAACGCAGGCGATGAGGCGCGCCGTAGTGGAGGGCTCCGGATTAATTTTGACCACCTGGGGATCTTTAACGCACTGCACTGAATACATATTCGGGCCAGCCCAAGCCAAAAAAATCTTGTGGGGCCTTTTGTTAACCTGTTCCGTTGTCGCTTTTCCCGGTGGTGGTAGTAGTCATCGTCGGACGGCACCCCCTCCCCCCTCCCCTCCCCCCCCCCCCCCCCCCCCCCCCCACCGCTCGCTCGCAAATACCAAGATGTCAGCGATCGCAGAGCAAGAATCCTGGCTGATCACGACGGCTGAGCCACAGTCAATACGCTTCGGAATATTGCCCGCAACATCCGCTTCTGGTACTGATGAAGTGAACAACGTCGCAACCCAGCGTTGAAGACGCCTACACAACGAGACAACAGTGCAATAGTACAAATAGTACAACAGTACAAATAGAGTGCAATAAACATTTTTTTTATTTCATGTACAACCTGTTCACTGTGTCATTTATATAAAATTTGTTTACTTTTTGCGTGCCATGTAATACAAATTTGCAGGCTATTATCATTTCAATATACCTCGGTATGGCGGCATATTTACTTAACTTCCTGCGTTAAAAAATTTGAAAGAACACTCGCTCGCCTACATCATTTTGAAATGGGCGACGTATACATCGGCGGAACGTTTAGAAACAAGCTCTGTATGCGAGTTTTCCGTGTGACGAATATTCCGGTGATACGAGAATTCCTCGTACGAAATGCCCTGTGACGAGTTGGCATTCCTGACCAGTTTACCTGTGACGAGTTGGCCTATGACGAGTGGACTTGTGACGAGTGGGCCCCGAAAAGTGGTAGCACCGACCTGCTCGTTCTTGGAACGTACGTCTCACAGTTCCACTTTTGGCGGATGTCGACGGGAAGGGAAGTGGGAGAAGAGGGAGGGGGGTGGCTTTAACCTGATAATTGTTTCCAGGTTGACCTATAATCCGTAGTTCGAGGGTTCGCCTCTCCTTTTGTTTGGTTGGAGGTCGTGGTTGAAATTGGCTTTCCGATTTTAACACAAGTTTCGATTTCCCTTCTTCATTTCCCCTCAATTAACCTTCCTTGAACGTGTCCCTGACTAGTGTCACTAAATACGGTTATTTATGACACTGTCTTATTTACCTTATAAATACCTTATTTAGTGACACTATCCCTGACTTTTCACAGCGAAGCTGTTTAGCAATGCGTCATTTTTTCCCGTCCGCATTAGAAATACCAAGAAATCGCCGAGCGCTCAGCCTGCGCGCTACCGGCGACCGGCCAGCGTTCCCGCGCACGATTGTAAAGCCAAGCACGCCCATCGTGATACTGACCAAGATTGGCAAAAAAAAAAAACTCCAGCGTTCGCCGTAATCGTGGCAACACTTGCTCAAAACGAGAAAGACACGTCATACCGTACGCCCCTCCAAAGCGATGTGCAATGATTACCACTTCCAAAAAAATGAAGGAAGCTCACACTTACACCAACAATGGTGGAGTAAAGGTCCTTGCAGCAGTAAAAAGAAGAAGCAAATCGGCTGCAATCGTGGACTTAAACGTTCGCGATGGTCTCGAAGGTTGCGTACAACTTCGCTACCTTCAAGTATTACGCGGTAGTGTGAGCTTCCTTCATTTTTTTAACATTAACACTCAATGCAACTCAGAAAATTTCGGGATAGTCACGTGATTCCAGACTAAAATGTTATTTTCCCGCGCCATTCTACACCGGGCATTTCCTTCGGGGCCAGAACCCACGGAGAATGCCTTGACATCCGGCTGCAGCATCATTTAACACCTTGAAACTCCAAAAATATAGCTGAAACATTCACAGGGTTAATTCCCCTATTTTCATCGATCACCTAAAAAGCGATCGCTGAAGATATCGACGACTTTTTACGTGATCGAATGATTTACTTGGGACCATTTCGTCCGTGTTTCCACTTGGGACCATATTGCCCGGGACCATTCTGTCCGGAGCCATTAGGCCGTCTACACCCAAAAAAGTTAGGGCCATCTCCACTAACATGAACCCTGGGGAGGGGTGAAGCATGCAGTGAATTCCTGATACCACGGCGTTTTTGCCCACGGAGTTGAAACCGTTGGGGGGTAGAGGTAAGAGCGAGCTTCTTTCATTTTTTTTGTAAGTGATAATCATTGGACATCGCCTATAGGAAGGGCATACGCTATGACGTGTCTTTCTCGTTCCGAGCAAGTGTTGCCACGATTACGGCGAACCATGGAGTTTTTCTTTTTCTTCGGCCAGTCTCCTTATTAAGCGGGTATGTTTGGCGTGACAAACTCGCGCCGGGGACGCTAGGTAGTCGCCGCGAGGCACGCACACACGAACGCTAGGCATTTTCTTGGTTTTGTTAACTGCCGAGGGGTTGCCGGGAGGCCGGCGCTCACGTGCGCGCGCTCTGCAATTTCTCGGTATTTTTAAGCGCGGACACGAGCAATTACTGTTTGCTAAACAGCTTCGCTGTTAAAATGACACAACTAAGCGTTGGTTTCGCGCTCCTGTTGCGTGCTCTCTTACGGGCTGTTTTGCAGTAGTTCATTATGAATCAACTGGTCCAATTGTAGACAATGGGAGAGAGAGAGAGAGAACAACTTTATTTAGCCAAACAAAATTGCGGCGACTACGTGCCGGATGGGGTGGTTCCCTCTTCACGGGACCCATATGCTTCCTCGGCTGCCTGGCCCCTGGAGATCAGGACGAGCTGGTCTTCCAAGGCGGGGCTGGTTAGCAAGGTCTCCCATCGCTCGTTAAAGGGTGTGGGAAGGGTGATTGAGGGTTGGGTAAGGGGTGGGGGGATTGCCTCGGTGAAATCGCACTCTCCGATGACGTGCCGGAGCGTGCCCAATTGCCCGCAGAATCTACACTCTTTTCTCGTATATCTCGGGGTACATTCTGCTTTGGAGATAGGGGTGCGGGAAGGATCCTGCTTGTATTTGCCTATAGATCGTTTGCTGCGCTCTGCTGAGCGATTTGTGCGGGTCAGGGTACCGCCGTCTGCCTTCCCTGTAGTGGCTGGTGATGTCCTTGTAAGTCGTTATGGCCTGCGGCTCGTGCTCGTGTGCCCGGTGTTCAAGTTCTCGGGCAAGCTGGTGGGCGAGTTCGTTGCCCTCCAGCCCTGAGTGAGCCAATGGAACAGGCCCACTTGTCGCAGCCAACTCGTACTAGAAAAAACTGGTCCTAGGTGAATTGGTCAAAGCGGGCATCTGGTTCTAGGTGATCCCGTACTAGGGAAACTGGTAGCACCGACCACCTCGTTCTCGGAATTTCGCCCCATTTTCGCGGATGTCGAGGAGAAGCGCACGGGGGCGGAACGGGGGAGGGGTGAGTGAGTGGCTTCAAACCTGATAATTGGTCCCAGCTTGACCTATATATAGCTCAAGCTGGGACCATTATCAGGCCCCAGCTTGACCTGATAATTGGTCCCCAGCTTGAACACACGAATCACGCAGAGAAAAACACCGTCCACACGAACGTTCTTGCCCCAGCACCACGCCGCAAACAACGTTTCGCGTCGGGAAACACGCTGCCCGCGCGGCGGAGTGCAACCTCAAATATGGCGTCGCCGCTGCCGTGCAGGTAGCGCCGCCGCGCGGTCCAAGGCTCTGTGAATACACCCTATTCGTAGTTCATGGGTTGGCCTCTCTATTCGTTTGTCTGCAGGTGTCCTACTTTTTTTTGGGGGGGAGGGGGGCGGGAGGGGGAGAACTAAAGCCGCTAGTATTTGTTATCCCAATCCGTATTCGTTATCCCTATTCATTGTACTGTGGTCTCCTTTCTCCTAAATAAGACGTTAGCTTCCCTAAACACCCCTTCAATGTTAACACACCAGGTGAAAGGTAGCAATCGCCTCCTTAAATACCCCTCCCCACTCCCGAGGTCAATTCTCAACGTGTACATTTTAAGAGACTCAGCAACATAGTTAGTAGGATACCCTTCGACGCCTTGAGATTCAAATAGAGAGTTTTAGCAGTCCGTCTGTTCAGTTGCTACCGGGTTTACCGGGACCCGTCTGCGCCTGCGCGCGCGGAAGGGCGAGGAGGCGCGGACATGGCGAAGGCAGGCCGGCGGAACTAATCCCCCTACCGTGACGAATGCCCGAGTGCCCAGACGGCTCCCGGTCAACACGCTAACAAGGAAGGGAACGGGTGCGCACCAGACAGCCTTGTCCCCTTCTCTTTTCCTCTTTCACTTGTTCCCCGGCACCTTATCACCGCGGTGCCGTGACTTGGCACGATAGGGGTCCCTAGAAGGTCGCCAGAACCTGCATTACGGTGGCTGCCCTCTCCCCGGAAGTCAATTCTCAGCCTTTACGTTTTAAAACGCACTCAGCAAAATACTTCGAGGATATTTGTGACGCTTTATGATTCATACAATGTGACCACAGAGTCAAGGACGGTATAGGGTGCAAACCAGACTGCATCCCCCTTCACTTTCCTTCTTTTCCTTGTTCCCGGTCTCCTTATCAGCGCGGTGCGATGATTTGGCACGGTAGGGGTCCCTTTGAAGGTCGCGAACTGGGAAAGCGGGGCGGTGCAAACCATTGCCCGCCCTCTTCCCTTCTTGGGACCAATCTCTGCTCAGCAAAGAGAGAGAGAGAAGGGGGAAGGGCGAGGCATATCACTTTAAAAGTCGTGACCCTTTAGGAGAACATCTACTCTCGAACAAGCTACGTCCTCAACGCCACGTGTGCACTCTTGGCAGCAGTGAAACTTCCACCAAGCCCTACAAGCCCGGACTGCCACGTGCGAGACTTCTAAATGCCAGCCGAGGACGTGAAAGCCTTCCGAGTCCTCATGACGCGTGTGGTTCGAGAGAGCCGGGTTGCGGTGCGGGCTTCGAGGCGGCGACAGAGACAGCACAGGATGCGCACGCGTCGCTACACTTCAACGCTTCCGCCCGTCCCCGAAGAACCGTCCCTTCTGGAAGACTGCTCGGTCGCGGATCCTTACGTGCCCCTCCTGACTTTCTCCAAGCAGCCCCGGTGCGGCCTGACCGGGAAGCCGTCGTCTCGAACGCTCCAGC
Organism: Haemaphysalis longicornis; assembly: GCA_013339765.2. Taxonomy (NCBI): domain Eukaryota; kingdom Metazoa; phylum Arthropoda; class Arachnida; order Ixodida; family Ixodidae; genus Haemaphysalis; species Haemaphysalis longicornis. The sequence continues at coordinate 30,818 of JABSTR010001127.1, forward strand.
GCACTGCCCGTACCACGTACCAGAGCATCGAGCTGCCACTACGGAGCGACAAGTCTGCGCCTCGCTTGCCGCTTCTGCTCGTAGCACTGGCCCTGTTCTTCGTCGGTGTCCCCCTGCTCCTCGCCGCCGCCAGTGGGACTTTCCAGTCGGACAGCGGTGTGGGCATCCGCGGTGCTAATGGTGCCTTAGCGCTCGCGGGTGCTGCTGTCATCTTCCTGGCGGCCGTGCTTCTGCGGTTCCTACGAGCTGATGACCGTCGTCTGCCACCGCCTTTCGTGAACAAGACTCGCCATGAGGTTTCGTACGCGTGACGCCGAAGCCTGACGCGACTACATCCCGGCGTATTCGAAAACGCTTTCCCGAATCATGGCAGCTGTCTCGTCCCTTGGGAAGCACCTGTAAATATGTGCGCAATAAACGTCCGTCCATTTCGTACGTTTGAGTCGTTGTATGTTTGCACGCCTGGCTGCGCGGCCTTCCTGAGCCCAGCCAGTTGTGAACTTCCACGGTGTAGCTGACGGTTTTTGCGCATGAATGTACTGCAATACGGTTTGGGGTGATTATTTTCTCAGTGACCGACTAACCGCGATTGTACTCAGCAGTGAGGGGAATGCAGGCCTGTATAGCTGGATCAACCGTTCAATTCCTAGGGCGGATCTAGAAGCTTTGTGACGGGAGCGGGGTACACATAATGACAAAAATAGTGGTATTCTTTCTAAACACAACGGCCTTTTCGCCTCCATCAGAAAAGCGGCCGCCGCGGGCCGGAATCGAACGTGTTCTCGTATTTTTATTGATTTATTTTATACGGTAGACCTCACTTGAGTTTGTACAGGGAGAAATATAAAACTAGAAAACAATACGCTGCAACACGAAAGACATTAGTTTTGGTGCTGCCGGTACAATTCTAGCTATACTTGGTTACAACTCAAGAACGGCACCACCTCATGTAGTGTATCACTCCGCCAAAGCGCCGGACCCGTGACGTCAGTGCGCGCGCGTTTTGAAAGGGGTTTGCTATGAATGCGTGATATCGTCTGCCTTGTCTCACGCAGTTTGTCGTCACTGGAGTCGTTTATAAGCATATTAAGTCCAAAAAATCACGGGAACGGCTCACGCCATGTTCAAAATATTCCCAGCAACGCCCTACTTGCACCGCGCGGAGAAACATCCGGCTACGATGATAAGGCACAGCGGCAACTTCCGGTGCCGTTCTTAAGTTGTCACCGAGTATAGCGCTCATGCTCTAACATTCAAGCTAGCAACAACATACTCGGAGAGTCTATTCCACACTCAAGAAAAAAAGATGTCTGAACCTGTCTAGCGAGCCAGGTAAGGCTTTATCGGGTCGCTATAATTTAACAGGGCACCTCGTTTGGGGTCCGGTTGTTCATACGCGTCGTCGTTAATTTTGATTTGTCCCCCTATATTTCGAAACAGTATTTTCAGTCTTTTCTTGTGTCAGTGGACTTGCACCAGTTCCAGATGATATAATTTTAACATATTTGTGACAAATACTTCCCGGACGTGCAGTGAACAAATGAAGCGCAGTACTATTCTTTTTTTATTTTTCTAATCTTTCACTTAGTGACTGCTGATGAGGACTTCGAACGGAAGAGGCATACCCTAAAATGGGGCATATAAATGTCTTTCATGCCATTAAGTTAACATTTAGGGGCGAATCCCCTTGGGGCAGGGGCTGTTGGCGTCTCCCGTCGTAATCGTCGTCTCATGTAGTCACGGTACTAAAATACCGGGACACTCGTCTACGCCTCGCGCTAGAGAGCTTCGTGCTCCGAAGACACGACACTTTTACAGCAAAGCTGTGTACCTCTACCTTTCGCCTTTTTCGTGTCTAGCCCTAACAACTGTTTGGGCACCCCTTCCTCTGTTATCTAAAAGGATCCCTTGCACAAGCGCACGAACATGCCGGGCCAGCATCAACATGTTAATTTTTTCGTTAAAAACCGACTTAAATAAACGCTTGAAACAATTTGCTACCTCTTTTTTTTTTTTTTGCGCTGCTGTTTCAGATCTATTTTTTTTTTCCCTTTATTCTTCAAGTGAAGCCAACAATTTTGGAGCCAACTCCCCCAGGCTTCATTCTAGCTTTTAACGCACTTGAACAAAACAACAAAAATATGCCATCACAAGCTCCACAGTGTTATTTGTTGTCCGGATTTCGCCCTTCTTTCAAGCACAGACAAAGTCTGCTGTATGTGATGACGTGCAATGGTCTTGCACGCCACTGGAGGTTGGGGTGGCTATGCGCTCTTCGGGGGACTTCTCGTTGTCAAAGTAAAATGAGGCCCATGAAGACGAAGTTTGAAGTATAACAACGAAATTTACGTACGCGTATTTACATTCGTGCAAGATAGTAAAAGAAAGAAAAGTATACGGATTGGCAACCTGGGAAAAAATCCCTGTTGGGCGAATCTGATGGTGCAGCGCACCGTACACAAAAATACAGAAATATCTGTCCACTCGGGGTAAGGATTACTCTGTAGTTATTTAGCGAACTGTTAATATTTTCGCGCAGCTAATATTGGGGGTGGAACTTGCTTTGTGCGCAGTTTCAAGTCTAGCTAGTTGCGCTACTAAGCTCCAGAGCCATGGAAACTATCCTATACAAATGCATGGGGAGTAGGATTTGACATTGAACTATACAAGAAATATTCAGAATCCTGAAATGTTATTTTAAAGTTTTTATCTCCACGTTGACTTCTTGCTTTATGCCAAATATCCCTTTCCTGGAGTGGTTTTGCTAGGTTCCTGAGAGGTAGGAATTTTGAGCGAGAAAGCTGGACGCGCCTACGTCATCCGCTTCCGCGCGTTCTTGGAAAACCGTGCCTTGACCTCCTGAATGGGTTGCCTCGGCTATCGGACGCTGCAATGGTAACGGAGGCCCGATCCAAGTGCAAGAGTATTGGGCGAGCCCCCGCGGAAGCCAGCGCCATGCACGCCATTTCCCCCGTTCCTTTGCGCAGAGAGAAATTCGGGAGGAGAGGTGGCTGACCCTAACGGCGAACGTCCATCGGGATTGAGAATCCAAAATTTGCGGCGCGAAAAGAAAAATATAATAACACATTTGTATTGGGGGCATTTTTACAAGGCCTTTTTCAGTTCTTCAACATACCATTACAGGGACAGTTAGGCACCCTCACGTTCCAGTGCAGGGCGATTTCGGTGCAAACAGGGATTCAGGCGTCGATGATAGTAAAAAAAAAAAAACAGTGAACAGTTGAAATCAAGTATACATTTTTTCATGTTAATATTATTTTCTTTATCCCGCAAAATCGTCAGTGCAGTCAATTTCTTCGAAACGGTTTATCCACTCATTGTGTATTAAAGAGGGTTACTCGGTCGCGTTGCATTGATTTGTTTCTGGGCAGTATCTGAAGGACTATTTTTTTCTAAGAACGGCGTCTGTGCTTATATCCTTGTAAAGGTTCTTTGAATAGTAGCGCTAACCACTGAAATTGCGAATTTATGACCATTTAGTTATGCTTCCTGTTTGTTTGTTTTTTTCTCATTGCGAAATGTATGCATGTCTTAATTCGCGGTTTAGACCTAATTGTGCAGTCTTGCAGTCAATGCTTCCTTGCTTTCCCACTCAGGCACCTAGAGAGCGCAAGTAGTTCATGAACCGGTCATTCGTGGAGGCCAGAACAATAAAAGCAACGCATGACCCAGAAAATGTCCTGACTCACTCGATCAAATGACTCGTTAGATCGGGGATACGGCCCGTTCGTCACATGGCGTTTCGTCATAGGCCGGTTCGTAGTAGGCCGTTTGGTTACATAGGATCATTCGTCATAGGCCGGTTCGTAATAGGCCGTTTGGTCACATAGGATCATTTGTCATAGGCCAGTTTGTCACTTAGGAAAGTTCGTCACAAGTGTACAAAATGAATGCCCACGTGTTGTTTTTTTTCGACTCGAAAGAGAAGCGAGGCACACGTTTATTTAGTTTTTTTTTTTTTCCACTTTGGGCCGTACATCTAGGAAAAATCGACAAAGAATGCAAGCCAGAGTGGGCAAGTAGGGTGACGTGTTCGGACAGGGAACCGGCCCACTCGTCGCGGCCAACTCGTCCTAGGAAAACTGATCATAGGGAAACTGGTCAAAGAGGGCATCTCGTTCTAGGTGATCCCGTACTAGGAAAAGTGGTAGCACTGACCTTCTCGTGCTAGGAAAAGTCGTCTCGCGGTTCCATTTTTGGCCGATGTCGAGGAAATGGGGAGAGGAGTGAGGAAGTTAGTGGCTTCTAATCTTATAATTACTCCCAGGTTGACCTCTTCAGAGTTCGGGGGGTCCTCTGCTTTTGTTAGTTTGCAGGCGGTGGTTGAAATGGTTTTTCTATTTTAACACATGTTCCTCTGTCCCCTTTTTATTTCCCTTCTTGTTGCAAAAAAAATAATAAATTCGCATTTTTTTTACTGGGTAAGGGGTTTCTTCTCAGGTTTATTTTTTTCTTATCCTTCCAAAAAATATTCGTCTCATCTTTCTGTGGAGGGTCGGGGGGGCGACTTTTTCTTTCTTTTGCGTTTTCTTTTCATTTTTTTCTTTTTGCGTTATCTTTTGAAGCTTTTTGCCTGCTTGTGTATATATCTATAAATAGGGCAAAATGTTGGCCTCTTGTTTGTTTGCAGGTGGTGGTTGAAATTGGCTTTTCGGTTTCAGGGCAAACTTCCGGTTCTTTTTTTGGCTTCTAAAAAATTCGTCACACTTTTTTGTGCGAGTGTGTGTGTGTGGGGGGGGGGGGGGGGGGGGGGCAAACTTTTAAGTCCAGCCTTGACTTTCAGGTGATACGAGACTAACAAAACGAAAGTTACCCAGCTTGACCAATCATCGTTTGTCAGCACGCATGAAAACAAAAGATCAAAATACTAAAAAGCGAATAAAAAGAACGAAATCGCAAATCCCAATACAGCGCCGTCACTTAATTACCAAAAATAAAAAAATGTATTAGAAAAAAAAAACAGAACGGGCAAACTAAAGCTAATATAAAAGACTAACGTAATTAGCTGCACAAAGAAAAATAAATAAGATACGCTGTCTGGCTGGCGCGTTCCTCGAAGGCGACAAAGGAAACATTAAGAATGTTTACGCATAAAATGAGAATTATACAAGCTCCGGTACTCTTTCATTTGAACAAGATAGACGAAAAATGTAAATTGTGACGAGTTGACCGAGTGTCCAGTTGCCCTAGGTTACGAGTTTCCCTAGTTCGAGATGGCGTATGACGACTTGCCCTATGTGACGAATTCACCTATGACGAGTTGGCTGCGACGAGTTCACTTTTGACGAGTTCACCTACACCCGTTCGGACAAGATTATAGATACGAGTTCAACAACCCAAGACCAAGACAGAAAAGTGCGACAGGGACGTAGCCCAACAAAGTTCTTGGAAGACGGGCCAGGTGACGGGTTCTAAGTGGTCCCGTAATAGGGAAAGTGGTAGCACCGACCTTCTCGTTCTTGGAAATTTCACATGGGCCATTTTGTGTCACTTATTAGTGGCTTATTACAAGTGATGCAACTAATTATTTGATGAACCTTTCTCCAGTAGCCATCTGCGCTTGCGCGGGGCGCCGGTCCGCCATTCTTGGCAGTAGCTCTCGGGCAAAATAAACAAAAGGGCGCCCCCTCAGCTTACACGTAAAATTTAGAAAATTGTACGTGTGTATGGATTCCTATGCCACTTGTGTTCATCTTGAGGCTTTTAATTGCAGCCAGATTGGTGCTTTTCTGACTTTTTCGTGTTTTTGTTTGCTTTTCTGGTTTGTGTTATTTTGGAATCAATAAACAGGTGAGTGCGGCGAATTGGTTTTCTTTTTGGTCCATTAGTTCATTTCTAGCTCTATTGGTATTTTTAGTTTTTCTTATACAAATAACATACATTTGTTTTAATAATGTTTTAATAATTATGCCCTTTTGTGCGAATGCAAGGCGTTTGGGATTCTGTGCGTATTAATAATTTTTTTGTGTTCTTCGGGTTGTATTTCTGGGTTCTTTATAATTTTGTTTTATTAATCGTGTGATTGTTGTGAATAGGTAGACTTCTCGATATAGCAAGTTCATTTTTATTCTTTTTTCCTGTATGTATTTTTAACTTCATTCGACAAATGGTCTACAGTTACACTATTACGAAGCGTTAGCTTCGATCTCCCATTGTGCGTTATTGTGCAAATGCCAGGCATTACACAGATTGGGCTCTGGGGGTTCCCAGACAGTTTATCGAACGCCCTTTTATCGAACGCCGTTTTATCGAAAAAATGCCCGTTTTATCGAACGCCGTTTTATCGAATGCCGTTTTATCGAACCACCTACGTCCGTTTTATCGAAAGTGTGGTTTCGCGGCTTTGATTGTAATTTTCGGGGTTTATTTGTTTAACTGGCCATCGCGTTAACCTGACCTGCAGTTAGCTTCATTCTACATTGTCTCTGCGGTGCATTGCATAGAGAAACCTGCCTATGTACGTTGACGTGTCTTTCCGTGTTTTTGATCATGTTTTTTTTATTCGAATGTTTTTTTAATTTGTGTGTCTTCCTTGATTGCACTCAAGCATGTATGTCCCCCTTGTTTATATTACAGAATTTGCAACTATAGTAGTAACTATTATAGTAACCCCTTGCGCAATATTCTTACATATACAGTATCGGGGTATTTAGGTTGTGTTTGCCAAATGCCCTGCGCCATCATTATGCGATCCAGTATTGTCCTTCCCGAATTTTTCACGTGGTTTGCACACGACTCCTACTCGGACCATGTGGTCACATTGTTGGTATCTGGAGAAATATCGTGCCAAGAACTTCGGAAAGATTTACTGCTATATAAATGGAACAGTGGGAGGATGGGGGGTTCGACAGTGAAATTAAGTGAGGCCCAAACAGAGGTGGTACAGTCTAAGAGAACTCGTCACAAGTGAACCCGTCATGGCCAACTCGTCATGGGCGAACTCGTCAAGTAGAACAGGTCGTCATAGCATCTGTTGATCATGCTCAAATAAAAAAAATACAGGGTTTCGTATAATTTTTCACTTATGCGTCGGCGCTCTTATGAGCCTCCTTCGATTCACCAACCTTACGTTTCCTTGTAGGCCTTGAAGGAACACGCCGGACCAAACAGGGCATTTTGTTGGTTTTGTATGCTTCGTTCAGCTAATCAAACGGGCCATATTAGATTTTCTTTGCTCGTTGCCAATTTGTTTCAATTTTACTTTTTTATTTCCAGGTAATCGGCTGACGGCGATCTGTTCAGTAGGCCTTCACGATTTCTCTTTTTGGTGTTTACTATTTTGATCTTATGTTTTTTTTTTGCCTTGTGATAAAAAGGTAAGCGAGAATGGGCTTTTTTAAAAACCCCACACATGCTGGGGTGCAATGAGGAGGGGAGAGACGAAAAAGAACCAACCTGTAGTATGGTGACTAATTTTGTAACTAACTTTTTTCTCGTTAGTGCTAATCAGGGCACCGAGAACAGTAGGACAAGGCTTGGTAACCTCTTAGCAACTGAACTCAGGGCCCATTAAGAATTAAGAAGGCAGAAATTGGTGAAGACTTTTGCTGGCCTTTCAGTTAGGTTTTTGACATTGGACTCACAAGCGCCCAGTAGTGCCTTACTGAAATAGAACATACGCGGCGAAATAATTAGATTGTGTGTCGACACGAAAGCGGTCTATACAAGAAAGTACGATATTAAGGTATTCTAGTCTATACGCCACAATGGTGCGATATGCTTCGGGTCAGAGTTTGGTCTATAGACACAGATATTCGTTAGGGCAGTACCACCTGAGCAATGAACAGAACAAAAATGTTGTGGAGATAAATTTCGCGCATCACAAAAACAAAAAGAAAGCTCGCTGGAAACAAAAGCCAACTAGTACAAAGACTACAAATTCTGTTAAATAGGCTCGCTTCGGAGACAAGATTGGCAAATTACACAGCGAGGAGGAAACTAAAAAGCTTAGTGCAAATTTTGTTACAAGAAAAGGCCGAAAAAAAAAAACACTTTCGATAAAACGGCTTCGATAAAACGTCCGTCGATAAAACGGCGTTCGATATAACAGCGTTCGATAAAACGGCGTTCGATAAAATGGCGTTCGATAAAACGGCGTTCGATAAACTGTCCGGATCCGCACTGGTTAATTAGCGAAAAATGCTGACGGATTTTTTTTTTTTTTTTTTTTTGCTTAGTACCAGCCGCAGTTGCATTTTAAACTATTCATTTGATCACTACACCCCATGTTCCGGGGCTATATAGAGGGTCCTGTTTCGGTCTGAATTTCTGCGTTGATGCCGAAGACATGGTTTCTGGCGTCTAGTCTTTTTTTTTTTTTTTTCGCAGGTCAAGTAGCCTTTATTTTTTAAGTATTTCTCAGGGCTTCCTATTTATTCGAAGCCGCAGAACAGTTCACTCACTGCTCTGCTTCGCGTATTCACGCTGGCTAGAGTGAACTAGAATCACTCTACGCTGGCCCTGTGCACGGGATACGCAGACCGGCGAGCGCGGTACGCAGCAAAAGATTGCAGGCGCGGATCGACAGGGGGCGCCCTGGTTCGAATTGAGTGGGGCCACGTGGGCGCCCACCATACCAGCCGCACGAGGCCTATATAGCTGCACGTTTTCATATCCTCCTTCGGACAGTTCGAGTGAGTTCTTATGTGCACACAAAAAAGGCTTTCCAAGGAAAGGGACAAAAATGACCAAGCTGTGAGCACTTGACTACCAGTGAGGGGGAGAGCAACGAAAATGAAAAAAAAAAAGTGAAGAAAAAGGAGTGCTACGGTCCCTGCAATTAGTCACGCGAGCGTACGCCTGCTACCGCGACCATTCATGGGAAAGGCAATGGGAAGGGTGGGAGCGGTATGGACTGCAGGACCAGGATAATTCGTGCACGGGTTCCCCGAAAGCCAACATTTTTTGGGGCGGGCCTTACTGCCAATTTAGGGTCGCCGTGGCCGCCGCTAAGAGGACCGGCACTGCGAAAAGGTTTGCAAAGTAGTATAGTCATGCCTCATCACCAATTACGTCTAAAAAAAGCCACGAATTTTGTTTTTGCGTTCCTCTGACGAACTTTCTAAGTGACAAACTGGCCTATGACGAATGATCCTATGTGACCAAAGGGCCTATTACGAACCGGCCTATGACGAAACGCCATGTGACGAACGGGCCTACACCCCTGTCGATTAAGCTAGCGTACCGGCAAATTAGAAAATAAATTTGGGAGAGGCCATGAAAGCAACACAACCTGAATTTTCGTAAAACAAACGTTCTTGGTTCGATTAACCAGCTTTACTTGAACATGACTATTTTTTTCTGCCTTGGCGCCGGAAACCATTTTTTCCTGGAACATTTTTCCCGGGACCATTTTTTCCGAGACAATTTTTCCGGAAAACATTTTTCCGGAAACCATTTTTTCCGGAACCATTTTATCTACACCAGCAGCCACACGTCTACGATAACGTGAACCGAAGTGACCGAAATGAAACTGAGAGATGTGATACTGTCATTTTATCTCGTCTCCCTCGTCCTTACGGAGTAAGTCTGGTTATTCTTATTGTTATTACTCCCATATTTCCCATTTACGTACCCAACAAATTAGCTGCCGCTTACAAGCCATGTCAAATCCCCCCTCTCTGTGGGTACGAGCCACTTCAATAAGGTGAAGCGGATGACATGAGCAGGCTTCTTGTGAAGCGTTTTGGAAATTTATGGCAAGGTAATGAAGAGTTTCATGATTGTCTTCAGGCGTGCCCAAAAAAGTAATCTACGGAACCATTCGAAAAGAGCTGCTAATACTGCCAAGAGTTTCACTGATCTTGAAGCTCTGTTGCATGTTTATTGCCTTTTTTGCTTAAAACTCTATCGTACCATTCTTGAACGTCAATTGCAATGAAGTTTCATAAGAATGCCGCACGCATTAACCTGTATGTTTCAAACTGAGTACGAACCAAATCCGAAATATTGCTCAAACTCTCCGCGTAATTCTTGCTTACTTGTTCGCTATAGATTTCCCCTGGCTGGCATGTAAAACATGTCATTGAATAGTTTCGACGGGATTGCATTTAGGTCCGGTTCCAAATTTCGTTTTTTTTTTTTTTGTTGTTGTTGTTGTTTCCCTCAACTTATCCCGAGGTCGATTAGGCTCATCTCGAAAAAAAAAAAGCCTCAAATAGCTATCAAGCCCAGGATTCATATGGTGGCGCTTTAGAATGTGTGCGAGGGGAGAAGAGAGGGTCGCGCGGGGAAAAAAAAAATCGCACCCCCCCCCCCCCCCCCCCCTCTGGGTACGCCCCTGATAACAAGCATTGTGTGCGCAGTACCAACAGCAGTGTGCACTGGTACTGCCTAAGTTACGTATACTTTCGTAAATTCCATTGTTTACTAAACAATGGCGGGGGTCTCACCATTCTTACTGCTAAAAATGATATGCATTACACTTATGCGAAAATAGCTCGCTCTGCAAGCTTATAACATCAGCCCTGCCTAACTTGCCGTTCGCATTTGCCAGCCTCAGCCAATCGCACGGCTGTGCATATTACGTCATATGTTCTACTGCGGTGAGTCGCGGTCATATGTTCTACTGCGGTGAGTGTTCTAAGCATGGTCATTCCCATTTTTCCTAATTATGCAGCTTATTGAGCGATGTTTACGTTAAACGTGGTGCGGGTATGATTTTGATTGATTGTAGGGTTTAACGCGCCGACGCAACGCAGGCGATGAGGCGCGCCGTAGCCTCGGATTAATTTCGACCACCTGGGGATCTTTAACGTGTGCCGAAATCTCGTACACACGGGCGTTTTTGCTTTCCTCCTCCGCCAGAAAAGCGGCCGCCACGGCCGGGAATCGAGCCCGCGACCTCGTGCTCAGCAAACGCAACGGGTATGATTCTAAGGAGGCAATCTTTCGAATGAACCGAACGTGTGTTTTGTCTGCATGGCCCCTCTGAGATTCAAACAATAGAGAGTTTTAGGCAGTCCGTCCGTTCCGTCACGTATGTTGCTACCGGATTGACCTGGACTAGTAGAATGGGAAGGTGTGATGACCGGCCAGGAAAAGCTGGCCCCCGTTCGCGTGAATGCCGCGCGGCGGCGCTGTCGTCAGGGGCGCCGTTAGAGTTCCTGTATATGCTCCCTACGGGACCGTAGGGAGCATATACAGGAACTCTAGGGCGCCGTCAGCTCGCGCGGCCGTTCTGGCCGTTCTTGCTACGCGTCTCTGCCACGACCCGGCGGAGACGCGTTACTGAGCTCTGGAAATTGTAGCTAATACCGCAGTTCCTTAGACAAGGCAAGGCTTGTGTTGCGCTACCGCTACATGGGGTTTGCGATACGGCTAAATACATCCGAGTTTTAAGCTTCCAGAAAGCAAGCAGGCGTTTGAGAAATGCCACATTAAAGCCGCTGAGCGGGAGCTTATGTGGGGCACAGGGCATTTTGCAGGGTTTATGTGAAATATTGTTTTTTTTTTCTTCGAGGTGAGCGCTATATTAATTGCTAGGATCACGCGGCATGTTTATTCTAGCCACTCGTATTTTTTGTTGGTGGTGGTGGTGGGCGTAATTACGTACGAAAGTAGATAACTTCGTTAACACCAGCCAAATCAACATGAAATGTGGCATACGTTCTAATGCAACGTCCTGGAGTCATTTCATTCCCAATGTAGTTAGAAAACCAAACAAAAAGATGCAACATGTTCCTAGCCGAGCAAACTTATTGCGTGGAGCAGAATGCAGTTCGGTTCTGCTGCTTCTTTCACGTTACGGGCAAGCCTTTGTTTTTTTTTTTTTTTTTTTTTGCCTTTGCTCTCGTTTCCTTTGTAATCAAAATGCAAATAAAAATGAACGATGTTTAGCACACAATAAGCGCTGCTGCTTCAGCAGTGGAGGAGCATTGTTTGTAGTACCACGTACTAGATTTAGTCGCGGTAAAATAATACATTCAAAACTCGATCTAACGAACAAATTCTGATTAATGCTTTTATGAACTCGAACTAACGAATAGATTCCCCGCCACCTCCCGATTTAACGAAGAATTTCGAGCAACAGACATAGATCTAATAATGAGAAATTTCGAATGTGTTCGGACAGAACACCACGAAGATGATTATGCCACGTCAGAAAAAAGAGGCATTTGTTTTCACGGAACTATACGTGATAAATTACTCAACAATCCCGTGGTGCATGGCTTCCTGGCCAGAACGCTTCCCACAATCTTGAATGGAAATGACGCCATCATCCATGTCAATTCTTCTGGAATTGCATCGAAGAAAAATAACCTCAAGGACGCATATATCCTGCACGAGAAATTGGAGGAAGCCCTGTTTACGTGGTTCAATGATATGAGAGCCAAGAACGGTCCGCTCAGCGGGAGGTGGTACAGCAGAAAGCGCTGTGTTTCGCGTGACTGCTGGGGTGCGATGACTTCAAGGTAAGCCCAGCTCATTATTTTCACCGTGCACTTTCAGTGCATCGCTTAATTATCGTCAAGCGAGCACCGTAGCCGCCACAATTACAATCTCATGGTAGCTGCTGGGATGCAACTCCCTTTAGACATGGAATTTATGAAATCAACTGCTTGTGAAATGACAGTCCCGATTTTACGAAGTTCCCGATTTAACGAAATACGCGGTTTTCGGTGGCTGCGTTAGATCCGGTTTTAACTGTATGACATGCTAGAAATATTCATGTCGCGTCAAAGCGCTTTGCGCAAACAGCCCAATCGCGGAATAGCACGCGACCACCTCAAAATCAGGTCTTGACACACGGGTGCACGAAAGAGGGACACTTTTTCGGAACAAGATTTGTATCCGAAATTGCACCCTAGCACGAAGCACGAGTTTTTCTTTGAAATAGAAGGCGTATTCACCACCGCACAGCAGTGCAGTCATACACAAAATATGCAATAATCTGCAGCAAAACACACAGCGACTATTCCTACCCGCCGCGGTGGCTCAGTGGCTAAGGCGAGGCGCTGCTGAGCACAAGGTCGCGGGTTCGACTCCTGGCCGCCGCGGCCGCTTTTCTGATGGAAGCGAAAAGCAAAAACGCCGGTGTGTACGAGATTTCGGCGCACGTTAAAGATCCCCAGGTGGTCAAATTAATCTGGAGCCCTCCACTACAGGCGCGCCTCATCGCCTCCGTTGCGTCGGGCGCGTTAAGCCCAACAATCAATCAGCGACTAGTCCGCGCCCAGGCACTGATACAGAGGCTGGCCGCTGGACTGGCTTTCCCCCGCGGAAACGCTGACGGCGCCCCTGACAACAGCGCTCTCTGTTTTGCCCTAGCGGCAGGCACGCGCCAGGGGAACACCTGCTCTGCGGGAAAGGCGCCGCGGTCATCACACCTTCCCATTCTAGCCACCCTACCTGGACCCTGCGCGCGCGGAAGGGCGAGGAGGCGCGGACATGGCGAAGGCAGGCCAGCGGAACTAATCCCCCTACCCGTGACGAATGCCCGAGTGCCCAGACGGGTCCCGGTCAACACGCTAACTACGTACCGGACGTAACGGACAGACTGCTAAAACTCTCTATTGTGACCGCATGGGCAAGGAGCGAATCGGGTGCAAACCAGACTGCACACCCCTTCTCTTTCCCTCTTTGCTCTTTAGCGGTGCGGACTTGGCACGGCGGGGGTCCCCTTAAAGGTCGCCAACTGGGGAAGCGGGAAGGGGTAACCATTGTCCGCCCTCTCCCCTTCTGGGGACCAATCTCTGTTCGGCAGAAAGAGAGAGAGAGATTAGGGGGAATATAACTTTAAAGCTCGTGACCCTCTTGGAGAACATATACTCTCGAACAAGCTACGTCCTTACAACGCTACGTGTGCACTCTCTGGTGACAGTCAAACTCCCTCCAAGCCCGGACTGCGACGTGCGCGACTTCTAAATGCCAGCCGAGGACGTGAAAGCCTTCCGAGTCCTCCTGACGCGTGTGGTTCGAGAGAGCCGGGCTGCGGTGCGGGCTTCGAGGCGGCGACAGAGACGGCACAGGATGCGCACGCGTCGCTACACTTCAACGCTTTCGCCCGTCCCCGAAGAACCGTCCCTCCTGGAAGACGGCTCGGACGCGGATCCTCACGTGCTCCTCCTGACTTTTTCCAAGCAGCCCCGGGGCGAACAGAACGTGAAGACGTCGTCTCGGTCTCTCCAGCGCCCTGTCCGTACCACGTACCAGAGCGTCCAGCTGCCACAACCGAGCGAGAAGTCTGCGCCTCGCTTGCCGCTTCTGTTCGTACCACTGGCCCTGTTCTTCGTCGGCGTCCTCCTGCTCTTCGCCGCCGCCTTTCAAACCGGACAGCGGTGTGGGCAGCCGCGGTGCTGGTGGTGCCTTAGCGCTCACGGGGGCTGCGGTCGTCCTGCTGGCCACCGTGGTTCTGCGGTTCCTAAGAGTGGACGACCGCCGTCTGCCACCGCCTCTCGTGAACAAGACTCGCCGTGAGGTCTCGTACGTGTGACGGCGAAGCCTGACACGACTACATCCCGACGTATTCGACAGAACTTTTCTTAGTCATGGAAGCTCTCTCGTCATTTGAGAAGCATCTAAATATGTGCGCCAATAAACGGCCGTCCATTTCGTAGGTTTGAGTCTCTCTATGTTTGCACGCCTGGCTCTGAGGCCTTCACAGTCCAGCCAGTTAGCGAACTTCCTCGGTGTGGCCGACGGTTTTTTTGCATGAATCTACTGCAGTACGGGTAGGGGTGATTCACTGTGTCAGGGACCAACTAGACGATTACCAGTAACCGAGATTGTACTCAGCTGTAAGGCGAGTGTCGGCCTGCATAGCTGGATCAACCGTTCCACTCCCAATGCGGGTCCCGGAGCTTGGTTATGGGAGCGGGGTACTCATAATGATAGAATGGTAGTATCCTCTCTAAATTCTCCATTTTGCTCCTGGTAAACATACAATATACGAAATAACGGCAAAATAAACGTTATAAAGCAAAAAGTTGGGCGAGTTGGTCACTAACGCGAACGTACACTGAACGAAGAAAAAAAAGAACGTAACACACGCTAGAGCTCTAGCTCTAGCGTGTGTTACGTCGTTTCTTTTCTTCGTTCAGTGTCACGTTCGCAAGTAGAGTGATTTCATTAGGTGGGAGAAAAACTTCACTGAATTACTCGTGGGGTTTGGCAGTAATCAGCAGTGAAATAACGCAATAGCCTTCCAAAACCCGGTTTAAAAACTGCTCTCGCTCAAAGAGCCGCCTAATTCATTTCAACAGTCAGTACCTAGGAAAAGCTTGCTGAAGAACATTACATTTAACGCCAGTCGCGTGACCCGCACACACATGAGCATGCACATATCAGGAGGAATGCAGGTAAGTTTGAAAGCGAAGTCCCCGTGGTCATTTCTTCGCAACATAAGCGTTACTATTTTTACAGCGAAGCTGTGTATTGCAAGGGTTCTACGCATTTTTGTTCTCCGTCAGTGAAAACGCTGCAATCAAAAACGCCTCATGGCAAAACCAATTTTATCGCTAATGCTTACCAGAAAACGGGAACAACCCTAGCTTTATCAAAATCCCCCCCCCCCCCCCAACCCTCCCTGCCAAAAAAAAATTACATGACAATGGCCGCTAAGGCGACTCTATCATTATTCAAGTTTCGTTTACTTCTGGTGATTAGCTAGTCCACACTGAAGTTTTAGAAGCTAATACATGGGGATGTGTGGTAGGAGTCAGGTTACAAGAAAACGACTGTAACTTTTCTTTTGTCCAAACGTTTCCCAAAGCAATTAAATCAGAACAGATCGCTAAGACAGATCTCGGCAATTTCACCCGTGCGGCAAGTGTCACGTCCATGAAAAACTTGCTTCAATTACCCACTCTAACTTCACGCCGCAAACACTTTCGCCTCTGTCTCTTTCACAAAATTTACTACCATAATTCGCCCCTATGCAGTGAGTTAATTATCCTCCTTCATATATTTTCTTCTCGTATTGACCACCGACAACAAAGTAGGAACAATATCATGTAACACCAGCGCCTTCTTTCAGTCATTTATTCCTCGGACGTCATAAGATTGGAACCGCCTTCCCGGACTGACCGCCGCAATCGAAGACAGCTGTTACGAATCGGCCAACGCCGCCGTATTTTCCCGCATCAGCCACCACGTGGGAATCGACCACGTGCGCCCGCGTGTCGGTGAATCGTACTTTCGTGTCTCGCGCCATGCCGGTCAGTCACCTCGCTTTGCAACGCGCCCTCCGGCGGCTGCACGCGCACGCCCAAGCATGCTTCACGCTGTTCGCCACACCCTTCAGGCACCTGCGCGTCGGTGCGTCCCGCCTTGACATCCCCGGCTCAGACGCTTCGCTATCGGCGCGATCAAACCTTCGATAGCGCGACCCCGGCACCTTTCAAGGACACTCTCTCGGAGACCACCCTCTCGGACGCCATGTGGGACGAAGCCGTGAATGACTCACCACTGGGGAAAGAGCGTTGTGTGTGTCTTGTGATGTTCGTGGCGTGTTCTGGCGTGGGGGCGTTTTTGGGTTAAATAGAAGCAGCACAAACGTTGAAATTCATTCCTGTCTGAGCAGCGAATCCATGTGGTCGCTCTGCTCGAGTCCTGTATTGTAACCTCGCCCGTCAGGGCATTGTATGTTTTAAATGCAGAGCATTTCTTAGCCTCGCCTCTTCCTGCGTCGGACGGCGTCCACAGCTCCGCGTCCGCAGCAGGTGCGCCTCTCCTCCTTCCCTCCTCTCTCTCACAGCAGCTGGCGCGCGCATGCGTCGTAGTCAGCCCGTTCGCCTGCCGTCGCGGTCTCGGCCACGGCCGCCGCGATCGCTGCCGCCGGCAGCCGATCGCGGAGGCTATGTCTTGGCGTAACAGGTGCGTGATAGTAGCGCGGTGGGGCGTGGAAGGGTGCGCGCTGCTTGCGCATGTGCGCTCTTCCTACCCCCCCCCCCCCCCCCCCCCCGTACTGCTCTCCCTATACTGCGCGCGCTGCAAATATAAAGCGGCTAGCGGTCGCTCGTGCTTCAGTCACTGCGTTGTTCCTTTCCTTCCTTGGTTGAACGCTCGCTCCGACTTCTCCTCCTCTCTCTACCCCAAACCAACACCAACGCAACTACGACCCAACTACCCACCCTAACGCGACTTTACGCGCGGTTAACGACCCCCAATGCTCTGCATTTACTCGTGTTGCCCTCGCGGGAAGGCGCGGGAATTTTTTTTTGGCTTCGGCTCACCTCTCGCTATGAAGTAAACAGTCACGTTATCCTACTGCTCTGGACTTCTTCACGGCTGCTACACCGGCTGGCCGCTCGCACCATACACGCTACCCATCGTATGTTGGAGGCCACGGAACAAGGATCGGTGCCCCCGCCCGGTCGCAACACAACCATCAGTTTCGTGGCAGCACTAGCTAACATTGTATGACTAGGGCCCATCTATGTTTGTACTTATCTGCTTACTACTTTTGTTGCTGCTTTCTAATTTTGTATATAACCTTGTAACCCACTCCCCTCTGAAAAGACGCGTCTTTCATTACGTCAAGTTTCATTTAGTTGTCGTGGCTAGTTAGTTCACAGTGAACTTGTAAACGCTACAGAATTCTCGTCTCCAGTCAATACACGTCGGGCTTCTACGGAGGGAGTATATGGTTACGGAGAACGGCTGCAACTCTTGTTTTCGCGAAACTATCCCGAAACAAATATTATGAAAATTAGCCACTAAGGCGACTAACATTACAGATAACTAACTATTCACTAGTAGTAAATGAAACTTGGAGCAATGATAGTCGTCTCAGCGGCCCATTTTCATCTCGGGGGGAAGTTTTGATAAAGCGAGGATTTTTCCCGTTTTATGGTGAGCATTAGCGATAAAGTTGGCTTTGCTACGAGGCGTTTTTGATCGCGGGGTTTTCACTGGCAGAGAGCAAAAATGCACAGAACCCTATTCAAAACTGCAGGAAATCGCGCCTGTGTCAAGCGCTCCCATTATTAGATGGTGTGTCTCGGTAGTCAATATAACTAATATTTCGAGAGCGAATTTGTTTCCGAAATTAATTAGCCCAGTGACAGGCATGCTCGCCAGCAACCACAGCTCATAAGCGTTCGGAATGCGTCTTATTTTCTCTGTTCGCCGGACAGCAACGTTGGCCTCGGTACACCCGAGAAGCTTGAGTGGATATCATACAGATCAGATGTAATTACTCAACGTGGATCATCAAGTGCAGCTGACTATTTTTTCGCGACACAACGGTGGTAGTCGGCAAAATGTTTTCTACCCCGCCAAACTGCCGAATTAAACGTGTAGTTATTAACTGCGCATTTCTACGTGGACTCGGCCAGGAAATCCGTCTGTTCGTCCGTAACACCTAATGTGCCACTGTTTTCCTGTCGTATAAAAATACGCTAATGCTTTCGTACTTCCTTGTTCATCATCAATTTTACCAAAATACATAACACAAACTGTTATGTATTAAATGTCTTATACATAACACAAACTGTTTGCTATTAAATGTCTTATATGCCCCCAAGAAAATGTCTTTCCAGCAATGCAAGTGTATATAGTAGTCAAACGAACACAAATGGGGCCCGGCGTTTAGCCTGCATAGGAATGCATGGGGTTTCATCTTGGTATTTAATAGAAGCCCCTCGCGGCTTCATAATTTAATGACTTCATTCATAGCACCTGAATTTTTTTATGTACAGCAACGCATTTGAATATAATATGGAAGCTGCATTTAAAGTAGCTCAGTATAGCGTTTAGAAGGATACATGGGGTCTTCCGGTAGTGTCTAACAAAGGACTACCTATAGGTGGTATTCGTTGAAAAGTTTAGCTGTCAATTTCTTCGCATGGCAACACTGAAAACGGCCACAGACATGGCCGATGCGCCACGGACATGGCGCAGCTTGTGCCACTGCGCCCGCACGCCGAAGAAAAAAAAAACCCCGGCATGCGTCGTCTGCTCCGTTTCAACCCGGTTCTCAACGGTGGTGTCAACAGAGATGTTATTAATCGCACTCACAGTGACTCGAGGCAATGCTTTGCGTTCAGTGAGGTAGAGTTTGTAACGTGCAACACAGTCATGTGGTTAACACGGACAAGTACCGCCATCCCGCGGAGCTCGACGTAACCAGTGGCGGTTCACCGTGGCCTCCGCGATGGGCGCGCCGCCGGAAGCCGATCGCGGAGGCCACGGGCTCACTCACACGGTTGCCTGGATGCGCGCCTCGCCAGTGAATACGAGCAATATGCAGCGTGAAAAAAAAGAAGTCTACCTAGCAATGCACGTGTGTGTAGTAGTGAAGCCGAGTTACAAAGCGGCTTTTAGGCATTTATTCTGTAGCGGCATCATCGCGATCGCAATCTTCAGCGCCACTATCATCATCCGCATCCTTTCACCACTGTCATCATCAGTGGACTGGCATGTCAGCTTCCACGCGATAAGACGAGATGGAACACGACCGAGCGCCTGGGCGGTCGCTTGCCATCGCCGCTCCCACTCCAGTTCCGGCCGGGCCTTGCGCACCCCAGTAAATGTAGGAGAGCCACATCGCCTCACCGAGTCCACGGCTCCGCTTCCTACAATTCCACAACTCCCACTATAGGGTGTTTTTGCAAATTTTTGGTTCGCAAACCAGCATGACTATACCTCGAGTTACGTATAACATCGCCAGGATACCCAAGCCGACGTATTAGCTATGAGTAGCGCTGCTCCGTACGCGAAAGGCTAAACATTTCACGTGACCGCGCCAGCGGATGGGGGCGCGAGACGCACTTTCACGGTGCGATTTCCATCTAGCTGTATGTTGCGCTGCTCTCAACAGATAAACGGAACGAAAGAAACAATCCGGGCACGCCTGAGCACTTCGTAAAACGGGGGACACATGTCCGCCCGAGCAATCCGGTTTCCGACGCGGCGCCGAATGCGTGCGGGAGAGGGCGACGCGGCGGGTCATCCGGGCCAAACCGGTTCTCGGCGCGGAGATGCGTGCGGGAACGCGTGCTTTTTCGCTCATGTGTTCGACCCTTTAATACCCTTGTCACAAAGGCACTTTCAATCCGGATTGAAGAGAAGCGCGATTGACATTTCGAGCGCGCTCGACCACACCGCCGCTGCTACACGGCACGTTTCAATCCCGATTGAGAAGTTGCACCGGTTGCACTCAAGTACGCCAGATGGCGCTAGCAATATGCTTCGCGTAGAGTTTCTTTATATAGCTCCCGCGCGGTCCCGATACAAAGGGAGGGCCTCAAATCATCATCATCATCAGCGGCCGGCTTCTGGCAACTTGGTGTACGTAATTATATAAATGTTACCGTATGCTTATATGGGCACTACGTGCTATATGGTCAAGTATTAAACATAATTTGTGGCATTAGTTGAAGTTGTCACTTTCTGTGCCATTACTCAGCGGGGGTATCGCCGCTTTCGTCCAATCGCGCTTGAGAAACCAAGATTGAGTGCGAGCGGGATCGGGCTCGATCGCGATTGAAACTGCCGTGTAGCAGCGCCTGATCCGGATTGAGCTCGATCCGGATCGACTCAATCGCGATTGAAGTTGCCCGTGTGACAGGGGTATAAGAGTTGTTGAACGCGCTGAGTGCTCATTCGCGTTTTGCGCTGCGAGTAGTGTTTTTGTATTTTGGGGGTTGATTTGGCGCGAGCTACTTATTAGGGGTTAAGAAGTACCGAAAATCGACCAAAGAAACGCCAAGGGAACATGAGATGATCACGCTCACCCTACAAAACAGACCCATTCCGACGGTGAAGGCTATCAAAATATTAGGCCTCAGAATACAAGAAAACGGCTCAAACACCGAAGCGGTCAACGTCCTGGAGGAGAACGTAAACCAGACCATCAGGCTAATATCCCGGGTAACCAATCGACACCACGACCTCAAAGAAAGCAATATAATAAGACTCATACAAGCATACATAATATCAAGAATTGCGTACACGACTCCCTTCCTGAAATTGAAAACAGAAGAAAAGAGCAAGCTAAACAGCCGGATTAAAAGAGCGTACAAAAGGGCCATAGGAATACCGATCAGCACCTCAAATGAGAAGCTGGAGGCCCTTGGACTACACAACACGCTAGATGAGATAATCGAAGCCCAACAACTAGCACAGCACGAGAGACTCTCAAGGAGCAAAACAGGCAGATACATCCTAGGCAAACTAAACATCAGAACCAGAACGCAGCAGGAGGGACCCAAACAAGAAATGGACGCAAGAATCAGAGAAACGTTCATCATAGCCAGCATCCCAAGGAACATGCACCCAAATCACAACCAAGAAAGAAGACAGGAGCTAGAGCGAAGGCTCTGCACAAGAAATATGGTGAACTAGAAGGTACCCTATACACAGATACGGCCTTACAACAAGGACCTAAAAGAAAATCTATGCTATGTGTAGTCGTGGACAATACGGGATCTATTGTGACAGCCTGCACGGTTATGACCAAATACCCGCAGATCGGAGAAAAGGTGGCAATAGCCCTCGCCATGGCTACCGGAAAGGCAAAAAGAATAATTAGCGATTCGAAGACAGCAATGCTAAACTTCTCACGAGGCTACATCTCGACAACAGCCTACAGTATTATTAAAGACATAAAACGAGACCCCGAAGCCAAAACCGCACTAATATGGACTCCAGCGCACTCCGGAATGCCTGGAAATGAAGTCGCACATGAGGCTGCTCGAGATCTAGTCTACCGAGCCCCCCAACCCCTTGCGGACACACTGCCAGATGAAACAGCGGATGACAGAGACCCACTCACAACATATAGAGAAATTTTGTACCACTATAGATGCAGCAGGAAAAAGTACGCAGAGCCACACGGCAATCTTAATAGATCCCAGGCCATCGCTTGGCGACAAATACAGACAGGAACTTTCCCTAACCCACTTCTGTATAGCTACTACTACCCCGGGACAGTCAGCGACCTTTGCAAAGCATGCGGCCAACGGGCAGACCTCAAACACATAATATGGGCATGCAGAGAAAAGCAAAAACACACACAAAGAATAAACATCTTTAATGAGGAGCAATGGGAGACGGCGCTGCTCAGCTCCGAAGAACTACTACAGCAACTACTGATCCAAGAAGCTGAAGAAGCCGCCAGGGGTCAAGGACTCCTGGCCGACGACTGAAAAGAAGGGCAGGGAAATCCCACTCCTTCCCCTTCTGGCTTTCTGAAAAAAAAATAAAGTTGTTTCTCTCCCGTTAGCGTGTTGGCTGTAGAGTGTAATCACTTGGACGACCTTTCTGGGAATTCTACTGTCGCGCAAGGCGGCGTGGACCACTGGTCAATGTTGCGCCACCGGTGAGGCCATGTGTCGCTGCGCCGAACAGCGGCAGCAGGTACAGCTGCACTACCCGCTTTCTAGGTGGCTCTGCGGCATGCGCAGGGCGTTTCCTAGCAGTGTAAGCCCTTTTCTGCTATGTAGCGCTTCCCAGTCACGTTAGTTTGGGAACCATTCGCTGCCACAGACGAGGATGTCAACGCCGGCTTTTAACGCGTTCGTTCTCTTCGCCGCCGTTGGCATTGGGCGAGAGAAAAATTACGCCCACCTCCCCTAGCGGGAACCCTGGTGTGATGCAACGCATCTCATGGGGGGTTCCGTTGGCGTTTTCCCATCGTATTGATTACGCTTATAGCAGGGAATCTCACGCGAAGGGAGGTGGGCGTAATTTTCCATTTTCACCATGCAATGCACATGCAGTACACGTATGCTCAGGTACCGTCTTTATTGCAGACGAGAATGAGTGCCTTGTGGTCCGTAAAGTGCACAGTTAGGGGCTCGACGATTGCATCAAGCAATCGTCGAGTACTGCGAGAGAGTGCAAGCGTAATGCGGACGACCGTCGACTGAGACCGTCGGAGCGCGGCATGCCGCTTTACACTCGAGGAGAGCTCCAGACCGGCACATCAAGATTCTTGGCATCCCCGATACATGAAAGCGGAGGTGCGGCAACGTGGCTACGGCAGCTAGAGCCTAAGTGGAAACAGCTTCTGCATCTTGTAAAACGCATAGCCCACAAATCCGGAGGAGCCAGCACACGCACAGCTCGTACCCACGACAAGCTGGAAAATACTACACCGGGAGTGTCTTCGGGTGATAACGGGCCTGCCCCGCCATGCCCGGGTCGAGGAGCTGCACCGCTACTCTCGCATCCCGCCGCTCAGAGACATCATCGCAGAACGCAAGGCAGACACGATCGCCGCCGTCTCTACACGCCAGCGGGCCAGTCGCTCCTAGAGCTGGACGGGGACACAGCTGGGTGAACAGATAGAAGTGCTCCGCGCGATCGCTCCAATGGGACGACGTCCAGGTTCGTGTCACGAAGCCAGTCACGCGCCGAACGCACGAAAGGGGATCACACGGCCCAACGAACCGCCCTTGCTGAGAGGGCTGACTTCCAGGACAACGCCATCTTCACGGACGCCGCCTGGGACCCAGACACCTTCCGGGGAGCGGTCGCTGCCGTCCGGGGGACAGCAGCGGGATGCGCAGGCGTTTCAATACTGCCAAGAGCAACCTGTGAGGTCACTTGAACTGCAGGCCATCCTTTATGCACTAGAGAAGTTGACTGAATGTGCAAGGACCAGCCCCACTTTCTGTGCGAGGACAAACCTTCACAATTTTTACCGACTCTTGGACGCCCTCAAAAATCTGACGAAGACACCTAGAGCCGGCACTTTGGCGCACAACGTGAAAGTCGCTTGCGCAACCCTTCACGAGCTCTACGGCGTGATGGTGCGGGTGGACTGGTCCCGGGGCCCTATGGGGCAGCATCGGAAACGGCCCGCCCACTGACGCGGCGGACTGCGAGCTGGTTACGTTTCCGCTCGTCCCCCCCCTTGACACAGTCCCTCAGCCTTCGCTGCTCTTTGACCCGGACGAGGAAACGTCGAGCGGAATGAAGGTGAAGCCAAACGAGAAACTGAGGGCGAAGGTTGCCGCCACAATCCCCACCCACTTCCAAAGGGCTTCCGCGCGTGTGCGGACGATGCTAATATACAAGGCTAGGACAGGTGCTGCCCTTACGGAAGATGTTCTGGGCCAAGTGGCGAGCACACACTGCATCCAAAAGAGCTCGTGGCGGGACCACAAGTGGACATCACGATCAGAACGAGGAGGGCGACCAGGCAGCCACTGCGACGTGCTGCACGTGCAGTACCGGTGCCTCTCCAACGTAAGGCACCTACTGTGGGACTGCCCCGGCCTTTCGCCGCTGAGGAACAGGCACAAGGGCGCCGGCGTTACATCATTGGAAGAATGGACAACCCCGCCCCCTCACTTGGACGCCGCGAGCACGATCCTTTCTTTGTGAGAGTTCCTGCGAGCCGCAGACCTGACCGGACGGACTCTGACGGCCGCCCCACTCCCTTTCCCTTCTCCCCTCTTCCCCAACTAGGCTACAAGCCCCCCGTATCGTTAATAAAGTTTCATTCATTCATTCATATTCACAGCGCCCGAAGGAGAGGAAGAGCGCGGATGAGAGAGAGTACTGCACATGCGCAGCGCCGCCCACCGGCGGCTAGCAACGGAGTGAGAGCGTGCTGCGCCAACCCGCAGCTGTTTGGGAGAGAGTGTTGCTATCGGAGAGAGGAGAGGAGGAGAGGCGCAGCTGTGCGGACAACGCCGGACATGACGCACGAAGGACAGAGGGCGAGCATGAGATGCGTTTGCATCTAAAAAAACGCGCGCCAATCCACTTTGTGAAGTTGGTTGGAAATCGAAGCTGTAAACGACACCCACAACGATTACCCATGTGGTGTCACTTGAATTCCCACACGGGCTCTACAAGGAGTGAAACCATGACAAGTGAAATGTACTTAACCACACCCCTTATTGCTTCAAAGATATTATGCGCTAAGGTTAAATCAAAGCATGATTTATGAACGGTGGTTGGTTGAGTTGTATTGGTGAAGCACATGAGGGGAAACTTTTCTTGTAAATTAAGGAAACTCAAACCCGGTGTTAGGCGATCTCACTTATCCCCCTCTCTGCCGCAGCCGACGGAGGCGACGAGATCAGCGTCAGGGACGGAAAAGTGAGATGCCATGCGTTGGTGTGAGCTTCCTTTAATTTTTACTAACTCCTAGCGCATGAGCAAGGCGTGCACACAGCCGCTACACGTGCCGTGGGCGGAGCGCACAGCGGCGCGAGAGGTCGCGTGCGCTATCACCTGCATTCAGCGAAATCGCTGGGGGTAAACCCACAGCTGTACTCGGTGAGTGCACCGTCTGTCTCCCCAGTCTTCTGTATCCGCGTGGGTCGTAGCTCGATTGGGCTCTCGCTCCGTTTCTCTATTCATTCCAAGTTCAAATCCTGGCGGTGCCAGTAACTTATTTTATTTGTTCGCGGGGAGTTTTCTGTTGACACCAACGGTCGCGACAGAACCCTTGAGGGTAAAGGTAGAAAGCTTCGCTTTAGAAAAAAGATAGCAGCGCACCAAGCCCGCCGACGTGATGAAGTGCGAAAGCACTACATTTATAGTACTGCGGGATGAACTTTTATTTGAGTAACGGTTTTAAATGTATTAAAGTTGTTCCTGTCGGTATACTGTGGGCGACGCCATCCTTCTCTGGCCGGGAGAAGCAGAAGCGACCACAGCGCGGGTGGGGAGTGTGCTGTAGTGCGCCGCGCAAAGTGCCCTAGCTGGCTTGCTGGCGAATGCTGCGCCTTTGGCTGAGGCAGTGGGCGAGGTTCGAATTTCGTCAGAAAAGCCGGAAGCGGAACCACGTGGGGCGCTCGCCACTATGCAGGTGCGGCAGATCACGTGCCCTCTTTCTTTTCAGCTGTGCTATCGTTCGTACTTCCGCGCTCGGTGTTCACTCGACGTTTATCTATGACCATCCTTCGGTCACGCCGCCGACGCCATCTTTTTTTCTCGCAATGAGATACGTAAGGATTCAGCCTTAAAATGGACCTTTTTTTAGTAGCGCTCTGCGCAGGAGCTACTCTCGCTCCCAGCGACTGATCAGCCATTCATGGGGGCAAAATGTAAACAAAACGACGCCGTATTCGATTAGCCAGCTGCGAACGCAGAGACAGCTAAGTGTTGCTCCGTCTTCTGAGTCCTGAAAGCGGCCGACAGATAGGCGCTACGGCTGCCATCGAAAAACTTCTCTGCCACAAAAACCGCGCGTGGCGTCTGGAACGGCTTCCTCAACTGCGCAGGGCAGGCGGAAAAGAAGGGCGCCTGTTCTTCTATAATCCCCCCATGACCTAACGAGATCACCCCGCGCGCGTGGGTGATCTCGGAGGCCATGATCCCCCAAAAGGTAGAGTTCCTCTGGTAGGGATGTAGGCTCCCTAGAAAAAGGTCCATTCTGACGCAGTCTCGGCGTAGGTAGAAATGTGGCTGCACTTCTGATAGTTCTCCGTGTCTCACCGTTTGCTAAGTGTAGTCCCAAACACGTGATCATGAACCCGCGACCAACCGTGTCTCGCCCTTCAGAGCACGACTCGGTATTCCTCCCAGGTACGGATGTGGCTCGCAAAGATGGCAAGCGCGGTACCTTACGCACGCCTACATGACTCCACGTGACCGGGGGGTATACACCCACAACGCGTAAGATTGGACTCACATCCACGCGGTGTACTAGTACAGGGATGACGGATGTGCACCGGCAACGCCTACCCTGACGGTGGAGGACATCTTGCTGGCGAGCTGTATGCACGAGAGCAGGCGCAGCGTCACCTGACCGCGCAGCCTCGTCACCACGTCGTCCCACGAGACGTTGCTCGCCGCCGCCGCCGGTCCCGAGGGATGGCCCAGCTGCTGCCGAAGGTCGCGTACGTGCTGCACCAGGAACCTGCACGGGCAGCACGAGTTTCATTTGAAGCAATCTAGCATTTCGCACCAAAGACATTATGCTAGCTGCGTCTTGCCTGCTAGCTTATGCGTGCATTAATGACGAGGGGGGCGAGGCTATAAACGCTAATGCATTGGTTCACAAATGGGGGTCCGCGAGAGCATTTCAGGGGTCCGCGAATCTTCCCTCAATAGTTTTCCTCCGCCATTTATTTTTCTCGATTTTGCCAGCATTTTATAGTGATGATGATGATGATGATGATTCATGATTGCTATTGGTTTCCCCTTTGTAGCGGGGTGATGACGTGTCATCTTACAAAAAGGGCTAATATACCTATGTTTTCCACCCTTGGTCCAATACTAGCGCTGTCAGGGCAGGCACAAAAACTTATTAGCACAAATACTCTTTTTTTTTCCTGATATCCTAAGCAATATTCCCCTCTGCTTTCATCCACCAGCATTCTAATCTTCTTTTCGTCGCCTCGACAGCCTTGGAACTTAACTTCTTTGTGCTACCCTTAAATTCCAGGGCTTCTGGATGCCGAATATTTCTCTTATGTAGATTTGGATGGATACCCTCGCATTCTAACACTATATGCCGCATAGTTTGTTTTCTTTTCAGCAGACCAAGCATACACCATAATTTTGTGAATACTTCCTCACAAGGCTCTTAGTTCGCAACCAACCTGCTCTAGCCTCAAAAGACAAAGCACTGCCCTGGGAATTATCGTAGAAATTTTCCTTTCTGATGTCCAATTTCTCCGCCCTGTACATCTCTAACGACGTTTTAGCTCCCATTTTTTCTCTCCATTTATTCGTTTCTATCTGCCTTGCCTCTTTTTTGGTTACCTTGGCTGTTTTGGATCCTCCACTGTACTTTCCGTATTACATCATTAGCCTTCCAGTCTTCCTTAACCAGTGCGTGTCCACGCTTTTCAAGTATAGGTACCTAAAAACCTTAGCTGCCCACCTACGTTGATCCATTGCTCTCAACCTCATCTCAAAACATATTTTGCTCTGCGCTTCTCGAACTTCAAACGACGCCCATCCCATATCTCCCTGCACTGCTTCGTTAGTTGTTTTTCCATGCGCGCCTAAGGCCAAACACCGTTCTCTGGTTCACTTCAAGACCAGATAGAACGTCTGATTTTAAGCAGAGTACAGCATGCGCAAATGTGAGACCCGGAACCCTTACTTCTTTCCACATTCCTCTCACTACTTCAAATTTGTTATACCGCCACACAGCTCTATGCTTCATCATAGCTGCGTTTAGCTTACCCTTACCCTTAAGTGCTTTTGCAATGCAAAAAGGTGGCTTCACCGCATTACGTGTACGTTTAGCTTGTCCGCGTAGCACATATTTTAACATCTTATTTTTGCACAACACGCCAGCTATGAGAAGACAAAAAACAGACCCACAAAAGGCAGCATATAGGTGTTTAGAAGGCTTATAGATTCAAGTACAAATTGTTTGACATTATGACGTCGATCAACATACGCTCCATCGTGGGGTCCTCTATCACTTTCGCAAGCCCAAAAAGGGGTCCCCGGGGCAGTCATGGCTGAGAAACACTGCCCTGATGTATTTGAACGCGAAATTTGCGACGCGTCTCTCGTGATTTAGGATCTTTGTGAAAGAGTTTCACGCTCTCTTTATTTGCGACGACTAAATTTATTGTACAGTAGACCTTCGTTATAACGAAATCGCTGCATTTGAAATCTCGCCTTGTTCGAAGTGTTTCATCTCCGGTTTTAAACGAAGTATCGCATATAACGAAACCCGTTTTCTGTCCCAATGGCTTCGCTATAACGGGGGTTTACTTCATAAATATTTGTCTTGAATATTGAATACCTAAATATTTCGTTAATAGAAATTCCGTTGTGCGGTAGTTGCATAATTTCTTGCGTTTTAAGTCCAATGTGAGCCTCATAGTCCCAACGGGTAATGCCGTGGCGCCTTACATAAGGAATTATTAGAGTGAGTGAGTGAGTGAGTGAGTGAGTGAGTGAGTGAGTGAGTGAGTGAGTGAGTGAGTGAGTGAGTGAGTGAGTGAGTGAGTGAGTGAGTGAGTGAGTGAGTGAGTGAGTGAGTGAGTGAGTGAGTGAGTTTACAAAGCTGAGGGTTCCATCCTAGCGACGTCTTGGGAGGAGCGTGCCTTGCGGTGCGGCGAACTGTAACGCAGCACGAAACCACCTTGCTTTTTAAAGCGAAAGCTTTCTTGTTGGACCGATGAGCGTCCTGTCCAAAAACTAATGCGTTGCCCCATAGACCCGTTGGCCGACTGAAAAGCTCTGATAAGATCTCTGGACACACGGCGCCTGCGTGAAACCGGGCTTCCGTTGTGTCAAAGCGGTTACTTGAAAATCGCGAAAAAGGAACGGTTCTAGATAAGACT